>LPNX010293070.1:82492-98852 GCA_001517045.1 Pseudotsuga menziesii | reverse complement strand
GGGCTTTTAAGGAGAACCCAAGACGCCCAACGAGGACTTAAGGAGACATAGGAGCAAGCTTGAGGGAAAAACTGCAGAAATTGGACACAAGAACAAGACCTGAAACTGACAAAGCAACAAGAGGAAGAGAGCAGGCAGAACTAATTGAACTTCTCCAAGATCTTTTTTACTGCTGATTCTAACGCTGTGATTCGATTGCCGAAGTTGCCAGTGGTGTTGGCTGCATCTTTGAACTCAGTGAAGCCCACATCTTTGTAGTAGTTCAGCTCTCCTTTGGAGTCTTTGAGATCCTTCTTTAGTGTGCTCAGTTCGTTGGCGAAGGCTTTCCACTGGTTGTGGCCTTTAACTTCCTGGTTATCTGTCTTTAACTTTAGGGCGTCCAAAGATTGCTGAATATCAGCCAGACGCTCTTCCACCGACTGCACATTTGAGGAGGATCCTACAGAGTCCATGGGGCCGCGCAGGAGGTCTCGATGAACTGGAGGGCCTCACGGGTCTGAGAGGAGACGGACTTCAATCTTCAGAAAACTTGGAGCAAGGAAATGAGCAACAGGCAGCGCGTCTGGAAACTGGGGAGGCACAAATTAATAGCTGGGGTTCATGGTCACGATATGAGTGGATTGAGGAACGCCTCTCCAAAGCACTTGATGGGGAGACTTGACTGAATCTTTGAGGATCAGCACAAAATCGATTGACTGCAGATTGGAGCTCTGACCACTGCGATTTAGGGATATTGCAAATGGATACTCTGTCACTAACCTCCAGCACGCTTTGATCCAGCATCATTTTCTTGTACTAAAGATTGACTGCAGATTGGAGCTCTGACCACTGCGATTTAGGGAATATTGCAAATGGATACTCTGTCACTAACCTCGAGCACGCTTTGATCCAGCAAGGATGCCCTGTTGGCCTCCAAGTCAGCCTTGCCATTGAGGCCACGAAGTATATGGTAGAAGCTGATTGCATTGAATTTAGGGATAACCAGATGGATTTTTTTTATTATAGCTGCTAAGAAGACGTTGGCCGGCAGAGTTTTTGAAACCATGAATTGAATGATAAGCTTGGAGTCCCCAAACACCACCAGCGAGTGTAAATTCTGTTCATGGGCAATCTTGAGGCCTTGCCAGAGAGCTAGCGCCTCGGCCATGTTGTTGGACATTATGCCTAGCCCCCAAGCATAATTGGCTAGGACGGAGTTCTCACTTGAGAGGAGGATCCCTCCTCCTCCCGCTCGACCTGGATTGCCTTTGGAGGCTCCATCAAACAACAACGTGTTATCTTTTAGAGAGGATCTCCACATTAGGAAATCGTTTTCTTCGAGCCGGATTTCCCAGATAGCCTTTTTTGCAATGGGGATGATGGGTGTGGGCTCCGGGAACTTGAATTGGGACTGCCATCTTCTTTCTTGAGGATCCAAATCTTTGGAGTTCTTTAGGTTGCTCTTGGACGTCGCTATCTCCCCCAGGAGGGCTTTGCAATTGATTGCAATCTTGATGCTAGACTTTTTTTCATCCCTGAAGATGCGGTTATTGCGCTCCAGCCAGATCTTCCAGTAGATAGCTTTGGGGGCCCATATCCAAATTGATTTGAGAAGATCTTTTTTCTGAAGGTGAAAGGGAGAGCTGGAGGTCCAAGAGGCAAACAGGTCGGGGATGTTGTGGGGGACATCAAGGTCTTCTAAATTAAGGAGGAGGACCTCCGACCAAACTTCTTGGGAGAAAGGGCAGTTTAACAGGAGGTGGTCCATTGTCTCTTCTTCTGAGCAACAAAGGGGACATCTGGAAGGACCCTCCATGCCTCTGATTTTTAAGTTATCCCCAGTCAGGATACTTTTATGTCCAGCAGTCCAACAAAAGAAGTCTATTTTTGGCATGAACGGGAAGTTCCAAATAAAATTCCATCTGGCTGGATTGGGGGCGACGTGTGGCGAGGAAAGGAGGGCTTTGTAACCTTCGCTGGCTGAATATTTACCAGAACGCTGGCCCCACCCTCTTTTGTCGGGCATGTTCTTTGCAGCTGGTGCTTTCCCTTGGAGGAGACGGATTAGGCTGTCCTTTTCAGCACTTAACCAATTGGGGAGATTGTCAATCTGCCAGGCCTTCCAAATGCTTCCTTCGTCTTCTTCCCAGCTGGAGATATCCCACAGGGTGTTTAAGTTGTTGTTTTGGGCCCAGTCCATAATGTTTTTTATACCTGGATTGTGATTTAGAGGCTGATCTCCCATGATGGCGTCCTCCCACAGATTTATTTTCTTTCCGTTTCCTGGAATCCAATAGAGATTTGGCTGGAATAAAGGCAGAGCTTTAAGGCATAGCTTGAAGATTGGGGAGCCTGTCTTGCGAAGGATTGGCTTATCCAGGCATCGCATCCTTCCACCATTGAATTATTTCTTTCTTAGGACTTTGCTGCACCAACTGTCTTTTCCGGCGATCAGTCTCCACAGAATTTTGGCCCCCATGGCCAGATTTTGATTTGCCAGGTCCCTTACCTGAAGGCCTCCTTCCTTATATGGATTTTGAATTTTGTTCCAACTCACCAGGTGGAGACGGTGGAGGTTCCCCTTGCCTCCTTCCCACAGAATTTTTTTTATCAGCGATTCCATTTTTTTCAGTATGGAGGCTGGCGCAAGCAGGATAGAGTTTTGGTAAACTGGCATGCTCATGAGCACCGATTTTAGCAGAGTTGTTTTCCCTGCTGGATTTAACCAGTTGGCGCCCCAGTTTTGGATTCGCTTCTTCATTTTATCAATAATTGGATTCCAGTGAATAGCCTTCGCACCTTTATTGAAGATTGGAGCTCCAAGATAGGAGAAGGAGTCCCAAGCGTGGACTGCTTCCATGCCCAGCAGTCTGGCTATATCCCCTAGTTCTTTCCCTGAACAGTTCCAGCTATAGACCTTGCTTTTTTGAGGATTGATTCTGCTTCCTGAGATCTAGTTGTAGAGATCCAGCTCTTTTTTGAAGTGTTTGGCCATGAAGACGCTTGCTCCACCTAGAAGAATCGTGTCGTCCGCGAACTGGGCGTGATTTATATTTTTAACCCTTGGTGCCAGCCGGAGTCCGGGGAGAGTATTATCTTGATTTCTGAAGGATAACTGGAAGCTTAGCACAGATGCTTGAATTGCATAGAGGAGAGGAGATAAGGGGCATCCTTTCCGGAGCCCTCTGGACGCTTGGAAAAAGTCAGTGGATCTGCCATTAACTAGAGGAGCAATCCAGGGAGAGCTGACACAGCCTTGCACCCAGTTGATAAAGTGAGTGGAGAATCCCTTTTTTTTCATGACTAGGAAGAGGAAGTCGTGTCTTACCCTGTCAAAGGCGTTGGATAAGTCCAGTTTTATCACCATTCCTTCTTCTTTGTTCTGGTAACTTGTATGAATGGCCTCTTGAACAAGGATAATGTTGTCTTGGATCTTCCTGCCTTTTATGAACCCACCTTGGTTCTCCGGAATGACTCTGGGGAGGATTGTTTTGAGTCTATTGGCAATGATTTTGGCTATAATCTTGTAGCTGAGATTGCAAAGGGAGATTGGCTGAAATCTGGAGAAGGATGTGGCCCCTTTTTCTTTCAGGATTAGGGTGAGGAAGGCAGAGTTTGTACTTCCCCCTATCTTGCAGGTGGCTTGGGAATGCCTTACCATCCTTAGCAGGTCCAGTTTGATTATGTCCCAGCAGCTGGTGTAAAAAATTGCTGAGAAACCATCGGGGCCAGGGGCACTATCAGGCTTCATTCTGAAAAGGGCTCTTTTTAGTTCTTTTAAGGAGATGGGGGCTGTGAGGAGGAGATTGTCCGCCTCTTGAATTAAGGGGGGGATGAGGTCGAAGGGGTGATCCATGGGATTTAAAGGGCTGTCCTCAGGGGCAGAAAAAAGATCTTTGAAGGTGAGGAAGGCAGCTTTCTTTATTTCTTCGGAGTCTTTTATCAGGGTACCTCGAAAGTTTATTTCATTGACAGCTTTGTAGCCTTTGCGGGCTTCGGCTTGTTTATGGAAATAATTTGTGTTTTTGTCCCCACTCTTTAGCCATAGGCTTCTGGATTTCTGGCGCCATAATTCTTCTTCTACCCTGCAGGATTTGAAGAAGTCCTTTTGGAGCTCAGCTTCTTTGGAGAGGGTCGCGCTGGACAAGGGAACGGTGTCCATTGCATGCTGATGGTTTTCGAGGGCTTTTTGGGCTGCTTGTCTGATGGTGGTGGGGTTGGATAAGAGTTTGGCCCAACTCTTTAGGTCTGCTTTGAGTCTCTTTATTTTCTGTTCCCAGGTGTAGGAGGGAGAACCCGACACCGGAAGAGACCAAGATTTTGTTACTACCAGCTGAAAGTTGTCCTGGTGCATCCAGAGCGGACTGAAGCGGAAGGGGATGGGGCCCAAAGGAGCCTCTGAGAGGATATCTAGCAGGATCGGCCTGTGATCCGAGGTGCTATTGGGGAGGATTTTGGAAGTGGCTAACAATCCAGAGGAAAGGAAGTCCGAATGAATGAGGAATCTGTCCAGGCGAGCAGCTATGTGTCCCGGGCCCAGTCTCTTGTTAGACTAGGTAAAATTCCCTGAGGGAGGCTTGACATCCATCAGGTCCCAGTGGAGGATAATGTCCTCTACCCATTCTCTAGCTTGATCCCTTACTATGGAGCCCCCTTTCTTCTCTTCACTGGAGAGCGTGACATTGAGATCGCCTGCAATAATAATGTTTCTTGGGCTGTGCTAGCTAAGAACCATCTGAAGGGAATCCCAGCAGCTGCGTTTATCAGGAAATAGGTTAGGAACATATAAATTAAAGAGACTTACTTGGTGTCCAGAGTCTCGATGGAGCAGATTTGTAAGGATCCAGTGATCACTGCGTTCTTCCTTGATCAGATCAAACTTTGTAGAGTCCCAGAATGTTGCTATACCTCCAGAGGCACCTTTGGAGCTTATTGCTATCGCTGGTCCTTTTTTCCAGATTGCTTGGCCTACTTGATAGATGATAGATTCCTCCATTTTTGTCTCCTGGACTAACAGGAGGTCCGACTTGTTTATTCTGATGATGTCTTTCAGGGCTTCTTCTTTTTGGTTTGAGCCTAGACCCCTGCAGTTCCAGGAGATGTAACGCATTTAGAGTTTTTTGGAAGGGGAGGCCCCCTTGGAAGGCTGGCCTTGCTTAGATCTGGTGCTGATCATGTTTGGCAGCGTTTTCTGAGCTCCTTTGGCTACATCTCTGAATGATCTTTCTTCGCGGTGCTTTTTTTTGGATTTTCTTCCTCTGCTGGTCTTTATCGGCGTTGCATGTGGGCTGCTAGATTCCGAGGCGTATTCATCTGAAAAGCCACCTTGATCAGAGTCTATGTTGGTGGGATCCTCCTCTTGGATTGCGATTTTTGAGATCTCTCCCATGGAGACGTGGGGAGGGATGATCTCAGTTAAAACTGGAGTGAGATCTGGATTTGAATGCAAGGGTACTTCGCCGGATCTGCTGGGGTCTTCCGATTTGGATCTGTCCTCGCTTCTTCTTCCAGCGCTGGTTTCTTCAGATGCTGCGGGTTGGTTGGTGGCGTGCTCCTGGGAGAGGTCTGGAGGAGTATTCCTTCCTTCTGGAGTATCCTCCTTACTGCTTGGGATTTGTGGGTCGGATCCTTGCCTTTTTTCTTGGATTTTCAGAGTTGTTTTGGCTTTTTTAGGCCTTTGCCATCCTTCTATATCGTTTCCTTGTTGATTTTTGGGCAATTCCTTTGGAAGTGGCCATGCTCATGGCATAGTCTGCATTTGAAGGGCAACTGTTCATAGTCTAGCTATTGATAGTGGTGCCAATCACCCACCGAGATCTTGATCGCTTCTGGTAGCCCGGCCTCAAGATTTACCTCGACGCAGATTCTGGCACAGGAGTATTAGCCCTTGGGGTCTGCTTTGTCAATGTATCCGCCAAGCCCGTTACCTATTTTTTCCAGAGATTCTGAGTTCCAGCAGTGCGCTGGTAGATTAGGGAGACGGACCCAGACAGGGACCTCCTTGGGGGCGTCTATATTCGGGTTGAAATCCGGGGTCCAGCGATTGAGGTACAGACCTTGAGAGCCCATGAAGTAAGGACCATTTCTGAAGATGAGGTCTCGGTTGTCCTTGGAGATGAATTCAAAAATATAGAAGCCTTTGCCCACCGGGTAGCAGGTGACGCTTTGCTTCAGTTGGGGCCTCCAGTTTCTTTGTATCCAGTCATCCGTTGTTCTTCTGGAGGGCCACAAACCCATGAACTGTCCGACCAACCCACGATCCGCCAGGGCCAAGGCAATCTTGATGGGTTTTTCCACTGGCAGGCTGATTTCAGGTATTGCCTCCAGTTTCTTGATGAATTTCGGGATCGGAGGGGCTGAGGTCTTATTTCCGGCAGCCGTACAAGCCTCTTGAAGGCTTCTTCGTCAGATAGAGGAGTGGAAGGAGGGGGATTCCCTCCCCCAGGCGCAGCCATGGAGGCCGCAGGTCAAAACGCGCAGAGCCCTAGCAGCTCACGCTGAAGCCAGGCGCGCGTCCTTCAAGCGCTCAAAAAAAATCAGATAGTTACCTATTTAATGTTTTTTTGTTAGTAAAAAGGGAAAGTTATTTATATATTACCTATTTACTTTAAAAATAAAAAATATTTTTCCAATAAATTAAAAATTTAAACATATTTATATAATTAAATATATTTTCATAAATATATTTATTAATTATTCATTATTCATTTACATAAATAAATAAATTTATTTTCATTATTCATTTACATAATATTTAAAATAATTAAATATATTTATATAATTAACCATTCAAATATATAAAATAAAAATAAAATATTAAAAGATATAATGTGAAATATTTGAAAACATACTATGATGATTAACCGTCCAATATAAAAATATGGAAACATTAAAAAGAATTTCTAATAAAATTATTACCATAAAATATGTGATTCACTATATTTGGAGTCGAGTGATTTGGTTGTGGGCCACTTTTTCATTCTTACAAGTAAGTGGATGTTTTATGTTCAAGTTTAACTAGGATGCCCAAAGAATCTTGGAGGTGAAATGGTATTAGGGGTCAAATTTTCTATTTCTTAAGGCTTAGTCCATTTGTTTTTACTATTACTAGGAGATCTCAAGGATCTTCCAATTTGGATGAGGTTTCTTGAATTATTAAAGGATTTTTAGTCTAAAGAGATTTTAAAGCAAATACAGAATAAATTGAGAAATACTATGGATGTTGATTTAAAGTTTTATGTTAGTTATATTTAGATAATTATAGCTTTTAGTAGATATGGATCAGAAAGCATGGGCATCATTGTGGGAGATGTGACTCATCTTTATATTTTGGATTATAATAGAATTCCCTTGCATTTTGCTCATTGCTATGTTTATGGTTGCATTACTGCAAATTGTAGTCAATAATTTCCAAGGAAAATTTGGAGAAAAAGAGGTTAGTTTCAATAGATGATAAGGAGCTCAATGTTCAATTGAAGCCAATGATCTTGCAATAGCATGAAGAGAAGTATGTCTCTAATATGGGGTTGGAAGATGAGGGTTTAGAAAGGAGCATCAAGTCAATGGATGTAAAAGTAGATAAAGATAAAGGAGTAGGGGTTCCTTAAGATAAAGATGTTCAATCCTTAATGGATAGTTCAATGAACTCAAAGGATGGTTTCTAGATTCAAGATATTGAAAAAACCTAAATGATGTTTTTGTTCTAGAGGAAGGTAATATTAACTTGGATTTTCGGATTAAGTTTGACTAGTCATTTCGTTTAAATTTTTTTAAGAATCCTATAAAGACACTTGAGGGCCATATAATTGATAAGTGATATAGCCAAGGGAAGGAACAATTTCTTCTTGAAATAAGGAAGAAAAATATAAATCCTATTCATACCTCAAATGTGTCCTCATCCAATTCCTCAGATGTGTTTCATCAAAAGGTATTAGGATAGGGGTGAAGTCAAAATCCAAAGGAAATGGAAGATATTCCATGAGAGCAAGACAACGGAAGGATGGGATAAAGGAGATGAAGAGGGGATTGGGTTAGATCATATTAAGGACTCGAAACCATCCATTGTGGGAAGAAAATGCCAATTGTGGATCATGCAAAGGAAAAATAGTTAATTGAGATTCAAAAAGTTAAGTAGAAGTCCATCGAAGAGGTCCTTAAAGTAGGACAACACCCTATAGAGTTACAAATATATCATTTTATCATTTAATTCAAGAATAATTAGCATCCACTCTAAAATATTTGATCTAGCTAGATTGGTTGAAGTTCATAAACCTAATTTATTCCCCGTTCATGAAATAATGAATGAGATTAAAAAGATTATGAAGCATTTGAGTAAATTATTTAGGGAATGGGATTTCATTGCAATAAATATTGTGTGTAATATTGGTGTTGTTCTCAATGGGTGGAAAAAAAATCATTTCCTTATGCAAGTTTTTTTAAAGGTCATAAAATCTCAATTATAAATTGGTATGGCTCGTATGAGGGTAGAAAAGAGTGTTGGAATAGTTTTTTGTTTTCTTTGGACTACTTAAAGGAGGATAAGGTCATAATTGGAGGAGACGTTAACTTCACTTTTGTGTGTCTCTGCAAAAGTGGATTATATGGATTATTTTTCTGAACACAAAATAGAGGAGGCAGGTTTAGCTGATCTAGAGCCCATAAAGATCATGCCTACCTTGAGAAAAAATGGGGTTGCGGAGGTTGTGGTCTTAAAAGGGTTGGATATGTTTTTGCTTTAAAAGGATTTTCTTAATGACGTTGATAGAATTTGAAATTGGGTGGATTAAAAGGGAAAATATGATCACAATCCTATCCTTATATGGAATGAAGGAACGATGATAAACATGACACTCCATTCAAATTTAAACTGCAATGGTTAGAGGTTGAAGATTTCAATGATTTAGTTTAAAAGGAATGGATAGTTTATGACATTAATTTCAGAGAATTTCTTAGTTATCAGTCTTCTAAGGATTTAAGGTATAAAAAAAATTGTGGGTATATGGGATGTTAATAAAAGAAAGGAGATGGATCGATATCTTAGGTAGGTGGAAAGGAAGATAGGTGAGTTGTTTGATCAAAATATGGATGTCATCTTCAATGAATAGGAGATGTTACGATATAAAGAAATGATGAAGAGGATACTTCTAGAGTGGAGGGAGGTGGAGTGGTGGATGATCAACAAAGTTGTGTGGCTCGAGAAAGATGATGAAAACACGAAGTTTTTTCACAATTTTGTATGTCATAGAAAAAGGATTAATACAACTTAGGAACTTCATCATCAAGAAGAAAATGCTATTAACAAATTTCCAAGACTATCAATTTTGGGAATGACACACTTCTAATCCATTTAAACGATATTGTTCGAGTGAATATAGAAAAAGACTTGAAACCTACATTTGATTTCCATAGCTTTGTATCTAAAAAAGACAAAAAAGTGATGATGGAGTAGATATATTTGAAGGAAGAATTGAAACATGTTCTAGATTCATTTATAAAAATAATAAAAATAAAAAAGAAGAGATAAAGGTTCAATCCTAAATGGGTGGAGTGTTTGGTACTTTCTTGGATTTTATGATTTGATGGAAGAGGATTTGTTGCAAGTTGCGGAGGAAGTTAAAAAACCTAGAAAAGTTTTGGGAGCAATGAACCCAACATTCCTTGCTTTGATTTTTAAGAAAGATAAACCTGCTTCTTTTGATGATATCTAAACTATTTTTGTATGTAATTGTGTGTACAATATAACAACTAATGTTATATCAAAAGAGCAATTTGGGTTTTTAGCAGGGAGACGAATCTTTGAGGCTATAATTGTATCCCAAGAGGGGCTACATTCCATCAAAATTAGGAAACTTTTACCCATGGTTTTAAGGTTGGATCTTCAAAATATTATGATAATGTTAGTTGGTTGTATTTGAGGTTGATGCTCATGCACATGGGTTTCAGTTTGTCAATTATTGAATTAGTATCACTTCAGTTTATTACATTATTCTTATAAATGATTATGTGACTAAATTATTCAACCTTTGCGGGGCTTTCTTACTTATGTCCTTTATCCCCCCTTCTTTTTCGATGGGTAGTATATTTTTTTAGATAATCCATTATGGATGCCAAGAGAAGAGGTATTATTTCAAGAATAAAAATTGGGGGTTATGTTTATCTAACACGTCTACTTTGTTTTAATAACATTTTAATATGTTCCAATGGTAAGGATAGGGAAGCCAAATAGTTAACAAAGATTCTAGATACTTATGAATAGCTACAAGTATGGAGTTCAATGTTCAAAATTCCACTTACTATTTTTCTTTGATAGAGGATGAAGTTAAGGCTAGGTTAGTTAGTACATCCCCTTTCAAAAAGTTAAATTTCCATAAGGCTTTTAAATTGGGAATTTTGTTGAAGCCAAACAGGTATGGAAAAAAGGATAACGAATGGATAGTAAAAAAAGGTGGACACTATGATAAATATTTGGTGCAATAGGTGGCTCTTGATGAGAGGGAATTGTTAAATCAGTGTTTAGAGATACGCAAGTGCTTTGGTATACAATGGCTTATATTATCAAAGGGGTTCTTGAGAAAGTACGGATAATATACTTTAATTTGTTATGGTCTAGAAAGAATGACAAGGATAAAATATAATTGGTTAAATGGAAATTTTTTTCTCACCCAAAGGAAATGGATGGGTGGGGCTTGGAGAAGATTCAATTTTTTTGTTGTGCCTTGGCAGCAAAATTCCTATGACACTATTGATCTTTGGGAGAAATTTGTAGAACAAAAGTATATTAAAACCAATATCTTTGTATATTGGTAAGGAACCCAAGGAAGGATATAAAATATGTTTCACTATGGTGCAAGGGCATGGTGTAGGGTTTTCCTACAATTGGTTCCAATTTGGTTTAGAGAGTTAGGTGAACAAATTAGAACAGGTGTTGATTATATGTTGGGATGAAAAGATGAATTATGAATGGAAACTATGTTGATTGATGATATTTATGATAATGTAATTCTCTCAATGCCTCAGGTGGGATATTTTATATCTACAGATATTTGCATCAAGTTTGGATATATCCAAAGGATATAGGTTTACCTTATATAAACACATATCTATGGTCAAATTCAATCAATAATTTAGGAAAGGCTCACATTAGGTTGAAAGAGGAGATGGATACCCTTTCCTAGGGAAAAAACAATATAATTTCAGAATATATGGAAAGACTAGGCTATAAGGTAATGGTGGTAGAGGTTATTCAAGAGTCTTTTTTATGTTTGAGTAAAATATAAAATCTTAAGGTTCCCAAAAAGACGTATTTTTTTTTCTCTATTAAGCCATTATGAACAAGGTTCCGGCTTGGGATATCTTGCAAATGATCAATAGGAATGGCCCATGTATTTGTTTCCTCTACAAAGATAGGGAATAAATTATTTCACATTTGTTCATCCATTACTCTTATGCATCTTAGTTAAAAAAGGAGGCGGAGGCATTGACATGTTTTCAAGATGTATTTGTCTCTTTAGTAGACTTATGTTTTTGGAAGATCATGTCATTATATTTTTCTTACTAGAGACCAAGATCTCTTTTTTTACATCAAGAACATGAAGAATGAGATTCCAATATATTTTTTAATATAAGTTACATTTTTTTCCAATCTAGTTAAAAATGTTTGTCTATGTTAAAAAATTGTACTAAAATATTCACCCTAGTTGCTAACTATAGATATTAATACAGTGGCACTAATGAACCTCAAGGATTATAATTTACCCTTTGTAAGATTATTCAAAGAGTTTTTAAAGATGTTAGTGAATTCTTGAAGTTGAGATTATTGAGTAAATTGTTTAAATACAAAATTCTACTTCTAACGACCTTGATTTCAAGAGTACACATGCCGCATGGTGTAACACCATGTTTTACCCTAACTCTTGAGATTAGCATAACTATTATTTGAGGGCATTATATGACGAATGACTCAGCTATTTATTTATTTGATATCTAAAAGCTTTGTATGGGTGTATTTTTGAAGACATATGGTTTCTGATGACCTGGACATGTGTGAAGCAATGAATTATTGATGAAATATAACCCAAGAAGAATTATCTGACATATTGATTATATGAGGAGTAAATTATGATTATTAAAATGATGTCGACATTTGGTCAATTGTGAATGCAGTGATATTATGATTTTAATAGTGAATGGAGAATCATGTCAAGTTATCAACAATAATTAAATGTTGTATAATGTTTTATAGTAAAGAATGATTGACAAAAGTTATGTAGCATGTACTATGATGGTCTGTCGAGTGTGATAGGAAAGGAAGGTACATGAAACAAAAGAAAGCATCAGTATGCAAAGACTCTAGATGACTCGACGACTATGGAAGTTGATATTAATCTTGTTTATAATAAGATTTAAGTGTGATGTGTTCGATGCAATAGCATGCATGGAATATGGATGAGTCAGGAATCCTCGATCGTTGAGGTCGACTGGATGTATAATATTACAGTTGAAATATTGTATATAATATTTGATGCATAGGTTGATTTATGTGCAGGATATGGGATTACGATTTCTAATCAACCCACATCAAGTGATGGGGATGAAAAATTATACTTGAAAGACTAGAAAATTGGATGGTGGGATGAGATTTGAATAGAGAGGAAAACTCCAATTCATCATATGTGTGTGCCGTAAGGGTAGGCCGCGAGTCGGTCACTCACGAAGATTGTACTATGGGGCACACAATAAGGATTCGACCTTATTCCCTGGGAACCACTTGGTCCTTCCCAGGGTAGGCAGATTGAGGTAACATTGGCTCAGCTGTCATACCAGGTCCCCACTTGTGGGAATTATCGGAAGGGAATGCGAGAAGCATAGCACCTTGATAATCTTGGCCGTGACAAGAATGCGGTGGTAATCAACATCAAATTTGAATCGAGGAGATTAATAAAATGTTTAGAAAGAAATTTAATAATTAAAATCTTGTAAGCTAAATTAAAATAATAAGAATAAGAATAATAAATAATTATAATTATAATTAAAATAATGTAAAATAATAAATATATGAATAAATAAAATAAAATGAAATATATATATATATATATATATATATATATATATATATATAAGGAGATGAAATAAATTTAAATTAAGAAACCAATTAAAAGAGTAAATTAAGGAACTTGAACCAAAGTACAATCCTAACTAATCGATAAAGAATCAGAGAACTAATGATAACTAAAAAGTGGTGAGTAAATAAAATTAATTAATTGATTAATCAAGTAAATTGAAGAGTTAACTGAAAGTGGTGCATGGGAATTAACGAAAAGGTTAATAAAAGCCAAAAGAGAGCAAAAGCTTAGCGGCTTTTTGACTTGCCATTGTTTAAGTGCTTTGTAGCTCTGGTGCGACTGTGGAAGGGTGTGGCTCAATATGATGTGAGTGAGCTTGGGAGCCTCCCAACAGTAGCATGGCATCGTACTTCTATTGTTATCAAGTATTTTCAGCCTCGTCGAGCTCGGGGGTCATAGGGGAATGAGAGTACCCATCAGGGAATGGAAAGGAGAAAACTTGTGGGTTCACTGTGATTGGCAATCCGACAACTACAGGTGCGGTGGAGCTTGACGAAAAGGCAACCTTTGGCCTCATCCTCAAATGACAACAAACAACGATATGAACAGGTATTTAAAATCTTTGAATTTAATATTATTTCTCATGAATAATGTTAAATGTCGAATCCAAAATATTGTAATAGATCTATTAAATTTGAAGATCATAAGAAAGGAATTACTGATGAGATATGACCCAAGAAGAATTATCTGACATATTGATTATATGAGGAGTAAATTATGATTATGAAATGATGTTGACATTTGGTGAATTTTGAATGCAGTGATATTATGATTTTAATTGTGAATGAAGAATCATGTGACGTTATCAACAAGGATTAAATATTGTATAATGTTTTATAGTAATGAATGATTAAAAAACGTTATGTAGAATGTACTCTGATGGTTTGCGAGTGTGACATACATGAAACACAAGAAATCATCAGTATGCAAAGACTCTAGCCAAGTCGACGACTATGGCAAGTGATATTAATCTAGTTTATAATAAGATTTAATTGTGATGTGTTTGATGCACTGGTGTGCATGGAATTTGGATGAGTCGAGAAACCTCGACAATTGAGTTTGATTGGATGTATAATATTATAGTTGAAATCTTGTACATAAGATTTTGCACAGTTGAATTATGAACAGGTGATGGGATTATCATTGTCAATCGACCCACATCAAGTGATGGGGCTAAAAAATTATACTTGTAAGACTGGAAAATTGGATGACACGATGAGCTTTGAATAGAGTGAGGAAAACTCTAGTTCATCATATGTGTGTGACGTGAGAGTAGGATGCAAGTATGCCACTCATGAAGATTGTACTAGGGGGGCATGCAATAAGGATTCGAGTTATTCCCCATGAAGTACTTGGTTCTTCCTAGGGTAGATAGATTGACGTAACATTGGCCAGTCATCATACCAGCTCCCCACCTGTGGGAATTATTAGAAGGGTGTGTGAGAAGCATAACACCTTGATAATCCGAGTCGTGATGAAAATGCAATGGTAATCAACATCAAATTTGAATCGGGGGGATTAATAAAATGTTTAAAAAGAATTTTAATAAATTCTTGTAAGCTAAATTAAAATAATAATAATAAAATAAATAAATAAATAAATAAATAATAAGAATAATAAATCATTAAAATAATAAATATATAATAAATATATGACTAAAAAAATATAAGGAAATGAAATAAAGTTAAACTAAGAAATGAGTTAAAAGAGTAAATTAAGGAACTTGGCCTAAAGTAAAATCCTAACTAATCGAAAAATAATAAAAAAACTAATGATAACTAAAAAGTGGGTGAGTAAATCAAATACATTAATTTAGTAAGTAAGCAAACTGAAGTGTTAACTGAAAGTGGTGCATGGGATGCATGGGAATTAACGAAGAGGTTAATAAAATCCAAAAGAGAGCAAGAGCTCAAGGTTTTTTTAACTTGCCATAGTTTGAGCTTTTTAGCTCTGAGGAAAGTGTGGAAGGGTGTGGTTCAGTACGACGTGAGTTAGATTGGGATCCTACCAACAACAACCCGGTGTCGTACTTCCATTTCTAGTAAGTATTGCCAGCCCCGTCAATATTAGGTGTCCTAGGTGAAGGAGAGTACCCATTAGGGAATGGAAGAGAGGAAATTGGTGGGTTCATTGTGATTGGAAATCCAACGACTGCAACTGCGATGGATCTTGATGAAAAAACAACCTTCGACCTTGTCCTCAAACAACAACGACAAAAAAACAATATGAACAGGTATTTACAAGCTTTGAATTTGATATTATTGCTCATGAATAATGGTAAATGCCAAATCCAAAATAATGTAATGTATCTGTTAAATTTGAAGATCATGAAGCAATGAATTATTGATGAGATATGACCAAAGAAGAATGATCTTACATATTGATTATATGAGGAGTAAATTATGATTATGAAAAACATTTCGACATTTGATCAATTGTGAATGCGGTGATATTGTGATTTTAATTGTGAATGAAAAATCATGTGAAGTTATCAGCAATGATTGAATGTTGTATAATAATGTATAGTAATGAATGGTTGACAAAAGGTATGTAGCATGTACTCTAATGGTCTGTCAAGTGTGGCAGGAATGCAGGTACATGAAACACAAGAAAGCATCAGTATGTAAAGACTCTAGATGACTCGACAACTATGGAAAGTGATATTAATATTGTTTATAATAAGATTTAATTGTGATGTGCTTGATGCACTGGCATGCATGGACTCTGGATGAGTCAGTAAACCTCGATGGTTGAGGTCAATTGGATGTATAAAAATATTGTATATAAGATTTGATGCACATGTTGAATTATGTGCATGTGATGGGATTACGATTTCCAATCGACCCACACCAAGTGACAGGGCTGAAAAATTATACTTGTAAGACTAGAAAATTGGACGGTGCGATGAGCTTTGAATAGAGTGAGGAAAAATTCAGTTCATCAAATGTGTGTGTCATGAGGTAGGATGCGAGTTGGACACTCACGAATATTGTATTAGAGGGTCATGCAATAAGGATTCGACCATATTCCCCAGTAACAACTTGGCCCTTCCCAGGGTAGGCAGATTGAGGTAACATTGGCTTAGCCGTGATACCATCTCCCCACCTGTGGGAATTATCAGAAGGAGATGCGAGAAGCATAGCACCTTGATAATCATGGTCGTGACAAGAATGCGATGGGAATCAACATCAAATTTGAATAGGGGGGATTGAAATGTTTAGAAATAATTTTAATAAAATTCTTGTAAGCTAAATTAAAAT
>LPNX010293070.1:16459-81047 GCA_001517045.1 Pseudotsuga menziesii | reverse complement strand
AAATGAAATAAAGCTAAATTAAGAAATCGGTTAAAAGAGTAAATTAAGGAACTTGAATTAAAGTAAAATCCTAACCAATCGAAGAAGAATTAGAGAACTAATGATAACTAAAAATGGGTGGGTAAATAAAATTAATTAAGTAAATTGAAGAGTTAACTGAATGTGGTGCATGGGATGCATGGGAATTAACAAAAAGGTTAATAAAATCCAAAAGAGAGCAAGAGATCAGGGGCTTTTTGACCTGCCATAGTTTGAGCGCTTTGTAGCTCTAAGGCGACTGTGGAAGGGTGTGGTTCAGTACAACGTGACTGAAGTTGGGAGCCTCCGAGCAGTAGCATGACGTCGTACTTCCATTTCTAGCAAGTACTGGAAGGCCCGTCGAGATCGAGGGTCTCAGGGGAAGGAGAGTACCCGTCGGGAAATGGAAGGGAGGAAATCGATGGATTCACTAGGATTGGAAATCCGACGACTGCAACTATGGTGGATCTTGATGAAAAAAAGCTTCAGGATATCACTCGAAGTGATCTCCCTTAAAATGGATAAAATCCCTCATTTTTTAAAGGAGATCACTTCAAAATGATAGAAGACAATACAAATAATTTAGGATCAATTAAACTAGATTAAAAAATTATTATGTGATCTCCTTTGGAAAGAAAAACATTTTTCCAAGTCTATCTCATTTTCTAGGTGTGATTTGCAAAACAATATCCATTAAGATTTTGACTGGTGGTACACACCTTCTTTCATTGCTTGGATAGGTTACTTCTTGGTTGAGTCGGTGTTGTTGGTTGGAGGAGAATCACTTCTGTTGTTGGATGATCATGTTTGATGGTTTATGGTTCGGTGCTCCTCTCATTTTTCATGCCTTTGCTTCATGGATGACTTTTTCGGTTTATACATGACAGTTATGAAGCATGCTAACTCATCATGGTGTTGTCATGGTATAACTTGTTTGTCATATATAGAGAGAGGTACACCTTTGTTCAAGTATGATGATTCTATTCATGTATGATGGTTCTATCCCCCCGGTGGATTGTATAGAGGTGATGTGAGGAAGTGAGATGGCATTATATTGTATTTGGATCATCCAAGTGATTATATATGGTGATGCTATATTATTTGTTCGTCACTAGGAAGGCGTGTTACACATGGTTCCCTTTTATTATGTTGTTCTAGAGTAGGTGGTGGGACATGACTTATGTTCAAGTGGTACATGTTGTCTAAGTGGTGATTTCCCTAACATATGTGTATTTTTTTACACGAGGCACACTTACATGGTCCATACCACTCACTTGTGGTGTGCCTATCACATTGACCCCTTTTAACATGGTCTCAACATGATTTATTGGGTTATTTGAGGTGGTATGATGTGGTGGGAGCATCCAAGATATTTGGAGGTTATTGAGATATGATTAAATTTATTATTATGAGTATTATCCCTAGTGGAGCACTACCTTTAAGCACAGATATTGAGGTTGATTTTATCCTTTTAATGACTATTTTTGTAATATCCCTTTTTTGACCTCGTTTGCATTAAAATTATATATGATGTAAATATCATTATTTAATCATGGTGTGGAGCTCAAGGAAAAGGACCCACCATCGATTTAACGTTTATGTATCGGTGATTAAAATCGATTATGATGGTTTATGTGCTAGCCAGACACAATATATTTTGAGACATCATGTAAAATGCAAATTAATAAAAATACCACAACTAGCTATGCGCCACAATGTTAAAGAGATGAGGGTATGATTTCACAAGGAATAGGGAGGTAAAATATTCAAACCCGTGAGCCAATGGGGAAAATCCAAATGTCTAAGGGAAAACCCATAAAGCTATCAACTACCCATTTTGTCTTTTTCCCCAATAATTTATTTCTGCTGAAATTTGGTTGAGGAAGTTATTTCCTTGGGATGGGAAAGGTATGGGAGTCAAATTCAATTGGGAAAACCACCCATTTTGGAAAAATGTGTTTTTGACTTGTGGGGCAAGTAAATTCTAGGAAAGGCATGCCTAAGCTATTATTCACCCATGTATTTCATTCCTCACCCATTCTCTCAGATGTTTGGGCTCTCTCACGCAGCTGAAGGTGGTTGAGCTCTCTCCTTCACCTTTTCCTTTTGTTTTCTTCATTCTTCAATGGTTGGGAACCCTTTTTTTTGTTGTTGAGTGAATTAGAGAAGAGATCCACTATTTTGGGGGTTTACGAGGATGTTTTTCCTTTCCTCATGCAACTGAGCTTGCTGAGTGTTTTCCCCTTACGATTTTTGTTGTTTCCTTACTCCTTCATGCTCATCACATTAGGGGAAATTTCAATTTAAAATGGGCCTTCCAAAAATAATACAAATTCCATGTCATCATGTATTAGCCAATCAAAATGCTTTAAAATTCAAAAAGGGAGCACCTCTTAAACAATTTTTTAATATAAATTTGGGAATAGGTATCATAAAAAAAACTATTTTTTTGTTCGTATTTTCGACATATCTCCTTGTGTTTTTACTCAAATTTCGATTGGGAGAGCTCGTTGGATGCATAATTAAATTTCACATCCAACGAGTACCCACTCGACATACTTTTGGCAGGCCCCGCTACCCAAAAAAAAAATACCTGAAAAACATATGAGTATAAACAATGGGAGATATGCCGAAAATACGAACTAAAAAGTAGTTTTTTAATTCATTCCTCCAAAATTAATAAATATTATTTTATTATTTTAACTATTATTCTATTAATTTTCCTTAGGAGGCCCATTTTGAGTTGAAATTTCCTCTAATGAATCCATTTTTTTTATTGTTGAGTGAATGGCCAGAAAAGATTCATGATCCGTGGATTTATGGAGGTCGTTTTTGCTCCCATAATGCCCATAGACGTTTTTCTGAATTCAAATCCATGAATTGAGGGTTTGTAGAGATCGTTTTTACCTCTGTGAAGCCATTAAACATTTCCTGAAATTATTTGCTCACCTGTGTCTTTTTCCTCCATTTACCATTTTCCATTTTGGTACCCATGACGTTTTTGTACATACCCAGAACTTGTATTTGGCTATGAAGTGCATACTTCTGTTGGCTTGGCTGAGTAAGTCCAAGAAACCCACATGTTAGATGGTACGACACTGTTTGGGTGGGATTATTGGCTTGGTTGAGTAAGTCCAAGGAACCCATATGTTATTGGCATGTTTCCTTAGCAAGTTGTGAAACCCAACTGTGTGTTGGCTTGACTATGGATGTATGGTCTTGTTGTGTGTGAGCCTGTTGTTCCCTTATTCCTTGTGGGAATCATGCCTAGCTCGGGGGTAGTAGTGGTGCTGATAGATTGATGAGCACACTGGCCTATGGTTGGTTGGAACGTTGCAGTGACATAGCTAGTTGCAGGGAAGCTTCTTCTCAAGATAAGTGTTTTCTTGTGTATTTAATCTCTGCAATTGTATTTGCTTATTTTATGAATTATGAACATGATGAATGTGCTGAATAAAATGTATTTGTTTCCTTTGTATATTGCATTATGCATCTTTGTTTGTTTTTATGTTCAATGTATTTTTATTATCATGTTCATGGGGCTAGATGTCTTGGTCTGATAGAGTAGATCGGCATGTTAGTCATGTCATATCCGTGTTATAGAGGGGAGGGGACGTGACAATTTTGACCTATTTTGACTTGGTTGGAGGCTATTCGCATGAACTTCCTAGCTCAAATTGGTTAGGTTTATACTTGTATGGGTGCATTATGATGTGGAGTATTGGCTTACCTGGAACATTCATCCTCTTTGGCACATATTTCTAGGAATGATGGAGATGAGGGTGTTTTTTACCCTTGGTTTTGCTTTCCAACCCCTGATATTGCATTATTGTATGATTTGTTAAAGGGAAATTACAATTTATTGTAGCAATATTAATGGTTGACTACGCATGTAAGGAGGTTGGCATACTTTCATAGGGTGCACTCTCCTTTAATTTTATTTTATTATTTGTTGAGAGAGGTTTACAACTACCTTGACTCATTCTTCTAGGGTGCACCTTTATGTAGTTGGTTGAGCATCATAATGATTGTGTATATCGATGATTATTATATTTTTGTTGACTCCTTCCTTGCACACTTTATGAGGGTGGTTATGCATTGGAGGTTGTGTTATGTAGTTATGGAGACATCCTAGACTTATAAAACATTTATTACACATAAACTTGATGAGATGATCCATTTGAATGGGTATTACTAGGTCAAAACCCTAATTCATCCACCCTTGAGGAGTTTGTTGGAGCATTTATTGCACACATTTGATGGTAACATCCACTTTGGAAGAAATTTAAGAGATGTGTATTTTTATTTTTGGAGGTTTAGTTAGTCTTTAGCCTTATTACTTTGAGGGTTATTTATTGATTTGTTGGAGGATGCACATGTGGAGGCATTATTTTAGTATTTCAAGGAGAATTTGAGATGTTCAATAAGAAGTTTTGAGGATGTATCCCACTCTTCTTGATCTTATCTAGTTGGAGGTTGTTACATGTGATATAACCATTCATTATTTTATTATTGTTTATCTCTTGAGTTGGTTATGTGACATAGCATATTATATTGTTTCCGTGGAGATTAAGGATGTATCTAGTATAATTTATTGAGTCTTCTTAGATAAGAAATTGGAATTCAACAACTTATTTCCATTTCTAGTAGAGAATTCATTAAGGAAGTTTGAAATATAACATTAAATTGTTATTCCTTGGATAAGTAATGGATCAAGGAAAACAATAATTATTCTATAATGAGGAGATGGAGCTCAACTCCATTTAAATAGTAGCTCTCCATTTGGTGTTTATGATTAGATTTGTGAGGAGTCTCTCCTCTTTGAACTTCATTGTACGTCTCATTATAGGGATTAATGGAATGTTAAAGGTATTATTTTATATGTGAGCCTTGTTGTTTTCATCCTCTTAAATGTTGTTAATTGTAGAAATCCCTTGTAAAGAACTAGTTGTGAAGGCCTTGTAATGAAATATTTGTAATTTGGATCAACATAATGTGAGGAGGTTCTTCCTCTTTCACATTTTTCTTTTGTATTTATAAACCTATTCACCTTGCATCTATCAAATAGTTGTTGTTGGAATTAATATGTCATTGTAGGACAACACCTTGATAACATTGTTCAAAAGTGGCACTGGTTATTTCCAACATTATTAAGGCTTATTGTGGCACGTTATTAGAAATCCTTTTTTCCTTAATCATTCCCAAAATTTCCCTCTTTATAATAAATGATTCTTGAGCCCATAAGCCAAAAATTTGATAGGAATTGGTCTTGATCCTCCATCACCTCATTTTTCATTTTACTTCATTATACTAGAACATATTGTTTTGTTAAAGTTATTGTCCTTGGCATATCTTTAGTAATCATAATTCAAGGAAGTAACCCTTGGAGCTTGGCGAAAGTGAAGGGAAATTTCCATGTTGATATTGGGAAGCCTTCTCGAGTTCCCCTATATTTGCACTTTGTGGTTAGGACATTTTACACTTTGCATCGATCCAATTGGGGTTAATGTTAGTGTCAATTATACGTCGTTTTATTCTAATAGGAATATTTGTGACAAAACTTAATGTCACTCATTCAATGATAAGTCGTGTGCTCAAGGTTGAATTCATTTTGGTGCCTAACCAAAATTAATTGACTTGAGTTTTCAAAATGGGTTGCTTCTCTCAATCATTCTAGAAATTTACTAAGATCCAATGGATCCATAAGAATTGATTTAAGAAAGAAAAAACCCAAATAACAATAAGTCCTTATGAATTGAAGGCTAAACTACAAAATGATATTTCAAACAAAAGCTTACATTAGGAGTATATAAAATTTAAGTCCTAGATTAGATAAAGTCAAGTCTATCAAGCTAGAGGGGCTCAAATTTGGGCTAGGTTATTATGTCGAAAAGAGTTGGAGGCAGAAACCCAAATATATCTTAACATGCTTAAGTAGAAAACGTTTGAGAGAAGAGATTAGATTTACATCTCTACTATGCAATAAATTAATGATATATTTTCTAATTTCTACCAAAATCTTTTATTTTGCATAGATGTTGTAGTCTGAGGAATTGCATAAGTTACTGCTAGTAGATCATATAAATATATAGGAGATCATATAAGCACATACAAGAAATAAGAGAAGAGAGTAAGTGGGATGGTGTTGAAGGATCCTAGTCGGCTGGATGACTAGGTCCTCCTATCGACTATGGTCGATTCGGTAGAGTCGGTTGGTTGATCGAACGACCTAACAGTTGTAACTGAATGTAACATGTATAAAATAGGCTGGTGAGCTAGATCCAAGGATGTGTTCTTTAATTGTAACTTGTATTTTGTCTAATCTCTAATATAAAAGCTAGTTACAATTGTCCCACTTACTCTTGTTTTCCTTATGGTTATTATCATGTGAATGATATCTCTTTCTTATATATACTTATGTATTATTGGTAATTTCCCAAACTTGGCATACTACAACATTGGTTCCATTGTTGGTAGTACATGATCTGAATAATGCAATGAGCATGACTAAATTATAACTAAAAAGGAAATTCGAGAGTGGTGGGATAAGAAAGGAACTAACTACATCTAGAATTACGCAACGTGTAATAAACTAACAACCACACAACCAAAGGAAAAATTATTTAATGAAGCACATGAGAAATTTATAGAAGTTGTTCCCCATGAAATACATAAGTTTTTGGATTATGTTCATGCCCAAGTTGGATAAAAAGAATGAAATATTGTTGATGCAAAAACTCCATAATGGCGGAAGAACAAATTTGTATGAGTGGCTCGAAAATATATGCAACGACTTATGTGAAGAACAAGCTATAGAAGATAGAACATCTCTCAAAGAAGTAAAAAAAAGTTCTATATTGACCTCCGCGACAGATTTTTATGTTCCATACCAACATTGTTGTATAAATTTTTAATTGAAAATGGATCCATCTATATAGTTGAGCCACGACCACCATTGGGTATACCTACCTCGACAAATTGGCAACAAAAAAAAGACTGGGAGAAATTTGTCAACGAATGACAATGGGAATACTTTCTAAGTAAATGATTACCATTTCTAGATTGACTGTAGTCAATCAGTAATTGTTGGGTCGACAATGGGGGGGGGGGGTAATCGACCAATTGTTTTGAATAAAATGGAGTAAAATTCAAGTCTAAAACATAAGAAAAAGAATGAATCCTAAATTCAAGTCCGCCCTAACGAAAAAATCATCTGGTCAGTTGCAAACCAACAACAAACATACAAAAGAGTGAATGGGAAAGGAGGTGCAAGTGATGTGAGAAGCTAAGGGAGATTACCAGTCCAATACATGCAAAAGGAGGAATAAAGAAATCAGGTGAGATGGTCGAGCAACCAAAAGTCCTAACTGAGTTGAGGGAAATTCAACCACACAGAGAAGGTGAGGTTATGATGCCCAAGGAACGATCGCACACAATGGTGTTGAGCTCGCAAAATTTGAGCATTACAATCCCAGAAGGCTTGAAGCCCATTGATGTACTACCCATAATGATAATGCATGGACAGATGATTAGAAAAATATTTGAGCACGCCATGGGACTAATTCCTGACAACTGTAGCATTTGGATTCAACTAGACCAAAGTGGACAAATTATTGACCGATTGATGATCCAAAGGAAGATAGAGGCAACTGTATTAATTTTACTCTAGAATTTGTAAACTTGATTAACTTATTTTACTCAGAACATTTGGAGGTGTCCCTCTTCCTGCAACATTATTGATTAAACCGCCTAAATTGTCAGAGAGTCGACTTAATTATGAAGAGTCTATAGAAGAAGTATTTTTTTTGTGGTATGAGTCGAAGTTACAAGAGGTCAGCAATAATCGAAAAATAGTAAGTGTGTGTAATAGTTCATCATCTTTGGTAAGTACGAAAAAGTCTAACACAATGTCTTATTGAATTCATGTTAATACCCTTATCTTTGATGGAGACGGGGACCCTAAAAATCATTGGTTTGTTTGTGAATCATTGTGCCAAGCTAACTTAATTAATGATGAAAATCAACAAATTAACCAGCTTGCAGGTGGACTTAGAACAAAGTGCTAGCATGGTACATGAACTTCTTGGAAGAAGGACACAAGTCCAAACAATAGATAAAAGATAATTTCTTAAAAAATTTCAAAGTCGATGATACAAAGCACATTTTGGGGCACAAACTCAAAAAATAAAAATAAAAATAGGAGAATCTATTAGAGAATATGACCAAAGATTTAAAGATATTCTGAGCCAGATGCCTTCTAAACTCGACCATGCCTTAGTAATTCAATATTTCATCGACGGGATCTAATAGAGAATCAAGACACCAGTATTAATGAATGAGTGCACAGCATAAAAATATGTATTGAAGAAATCATTATGATTCGAGTCGAAAACTGACTAATTCCTGGAGCAATGGACCATCGACTTGAAGGAAAAGTCGATAATATACAAATGTTGTTGCAACATTTAACAATGTGACAAAATGAATTATGGTGCTCAAAATGCACTATAGAATTCCATACTAATGTGGAAATTAAGCCCAAGCTTAAATCAATTGAAATCACAAAATTGCTTGTAAAACATGCATAGATTCACTCAAATTGGAGAATGTAAATGATGCATAACACAAACTTATACTGAATAATTTTACATAATCCAACATCATAAAGTCATAGGATGTAAAAATATATAATTACATCATATATTCAAATTCATAAGGAAGAATTTTGAATCAGCACAAAAGCAGGCTTACTAAAAAGTCAAAATCCCCCCTAGGTGCATAAAAGACTTTCCAAATATGTTAAGAAGGTCACGAATGGGATGAGTGAAGTGTATCAGCTGATAAGTGAAGGAAATTTGATAAAATCATGATTTTGGAAGAGAAAAAGAGAAATGTAATATTTTATTTTTGCAAGAAAAATACAAATTTGATGTGTTGCGAAGGTTTGGTATGATGGATTGCAAATCCATGGTTTCTAGTGTAGGAAAAGTTACTACATGAGTATAAATAGGTATAATATAGGTTCCTTAATGTATTTGATACATAGTAGACATGCTATGTGTTATGTTGTGATTCAGATCATGTCTAAGCCTAGAAATAGACATTGACATTTGATTGCTACTAAGCATGTGCTTAGGTACCATCGAGGTACAATTTATATGGACTCAAATTTACCTCCAGTGGTGTGGTAAAGTTCTTGGTTATGCCAACTCCAATTGGAGTGGTAGTGTATTGTAGCTAGTACTATAGAATCATAGTATATTGTGGCTAGTACTACCTGCTGAGAAGTAATGTGGATTGGGAAGCTACTTGTTGAATTAAAAGCTTCAGTCTATAGTCATTTGTTGTGACAATCAAAGTTGCATCAATATTTCTGAAAACCCTATGTTTCATGATCAGTCGAAACACATTGAGATGAAATATCACTTCATCGGAGACATGGTCCAAAGAGGTAAGACTTCAATTCATTTCTACTAAAGAGCGACAAATGTGTTAACAAAGCCTCTGTCAGTGATGAAGTTTAGGTACTTCTAAGACAAGCTTGTTATGGAAGAAAATGCCTCCTTTGTTGAGAGGGTGCGTTGAAATTACATCACCATGAGTCATTCTCCAAGACAATATTATGTGCACCTAGGATTAGACATCATGTGTTGAGGTAGGGAGTCTGAGTTGAACTCAATAACTTGGAGTGGAATTCTTGAGTTAGACTAAAGAATGACTAAACCTTCAGTTGTAAAAGGCCATTCCTCATGTATTGAGGTGAATGCTTTGATATATCACAATGATGATGTTGTAAAGTATTGTTGGATAAGGCTCAGGACTTGTGTGTCAAGTCAAATTCTCATGTGGACCTCCATTTATAGTAGGTACCCATGAGGTTGACCTCTAGTTATAGAGGTAAATGCTTTGCATGTTGAAGCAATAATATTGTGTGATATATTACTAACCATGGTCACTTATTGCTATTAAGTCTCATGTAGAGAATTTCCACCTCTACAGTGAATTAGTTTAACATATGATCATTTGGTCCGAGAGTAATATAATATGATCATCAAACAAATATTCTTGGTATAATCTGATATGATAGATAAAATAAAGTTAGCACATATCAACCATGCAATGAAGATAAGAGATCATGCATAGAGAAAAAGAGAATTCAAAATTTCTCATGAGATGACTCCATTTGATTAATGTGAACCCGAATTGTTAAAGCTTCAGTTAAAGTAACAATGCATACCTCGGTTAATATTGTTAAGCTTCAAGTAAAGAAACAATGTATGCATCAGTTAATTAGAGGAGAATTCACAGTGGTCACTTCAGTAAATCAATCAACATGATTTCAATAAAAAATAGTTAACTAAAGTGTTTATAAAGGAGTAGTTAACTAAAGTGTTTTTCATTGATAACACTTTAGTTAAAATCAAAGACGACACTTCAGTTAATTAATTGTTTGCATTACGACACTTGAGTTACACTTATTGCATGATGACACTTAAGTTAGATTGTTAACTAAGTGATCCTACATCTAGCTAGAAGGAAAGTTCATCGTGAAGTCAATTGAGCCCGACTTAATGTCAAAGATGAAAGGAATTATGTATCATGTATTGCAAATATTGATGAAACCAAAGCACAACACAATTCTCCAAAGAAGGCAATTCACTATTTCTGAATGGGAGGCTAATTCCTTGTGCAATGATTCGCTACAACTTGCATGGAACGAATTCTTGCAAGTTATTTATGTATTGAACTCATTTCATAGTTCATACGATTGATCTCTATTCTCTATTGCTCAGTATTATTTTATCTTGCACCTGGGGTGCTGAAAGCAATTTGTTGTTGTAAAAATACATTCTCGGCAATCTATCATAATCACACTCCAAAGATTTGTTGGGGTTTTCATCCTCATAGTTTTGAGTGTTATCTACAGGGTATATCCTTTGTTATGGTTGAATGTTTTATGTCATTGAATGTTCTATTGATTCAAGTATTCAGTATCTCTGCACTTAAATTAAAAGTCAAAGCTCAACATATTTGCACAAAATTCAACACAATTCTTGTGCCTTATCTGGTAATTATTTGCAAGTTCTTGGTATTCAAAGATGCATTTTATAAACCTTATACAAGAGATTAACATTATTTTTATTATTAAGCCCTTCAATCATGATGTCGGATTCTTCTAAGCAATTCTCCCCCACACCACATTTTGTACATAATTTTAAATATTTCATGTTCTTCCATGAACAATCAGGGCTTAGGTGCTCTTCACTATAGCACATGTAACATCTTGGATTTGCACATCCTAGTGGTTAGTACTCAACCATTGTTTCATCCATGACCATTGTATCCTCCTCATCGATTATATCCATTATTGCACTAAGCATTATTGTGACCATTTCAACCTTTTTGTTCGACCATCTACATTTGGCAGACTGTATTATAATTTGCTTTCATCTTGAAGTTTTTGATACATTCAACAGTTAAATTTTTTGTCGCCTAAAAGATTCCACACCATTTAGGTTTGATGGTATTAGCATTATAAGGGAAATATATAGTCATGTGAGGTTCCAAACTCTCACAGATATCACAGAAGTAGCTTGTTTGCACTATCTGAAAATTTTATGGCTTCCATTATTATGGGAATATTCTTGGATTTTCTTCAAGTTTCTTCATGTCCCTTTGTTATGTAGCGTGATCATCATCGTGTCTTCTTCGCTCATCATAGGGGCATGAATCTCTGGTAAGTCCTTCCCTAGAGCACGTGGTACACCATAGGTCATTGTGCTTCATTGTAAGATGTTGTAGTGACTTTGTATCGTTTTAATATTTTCTTCAAGTCATTTGTCGATGGGTCCAGTTGAATAGTCTGTGTTAAATTCATCTCTTAAGGCTTTTTTTAGGATGTTGTTGTATGCGGTGTATTCGTGCATTAACATTAACATCTTGATTCTTTGATGTAGACCTCCGACAAAGAATTGTATCACTAATGCTTGGTCCATCTTAGAAGACATCTGGCTAAGGAAATATTTAAATCTTTTGTCATATTCTTGTACAGATTCTCCTACTCTTTGTTTGATTTCTTTCAATTTATGTCTGGCTAGATGTTTGGTGTCGCCGGCTTTGAAAAACTCTACAAAATTGTATTTTATTTTTTGCTTTGACTTAGATCTTCTTCAAGGAAATCCATGTACCATGTGAGCGCTTTGTTTCTGAGTCCTGCAAACTGTACAATATATTGATTCTCATCATCAATGAGGTTAACTTGCCAAAGGGATTCACATACAAACCGGTGTTTCTTGGGGTCACCATCCCCTTCAAATATAGGAGCATTTACTGGGATACAATAAGCCATATTGCTATATTTAGAAGTTTGAATATTTACTGGATTTTACTGACTAACTGGCCTATTTACTTCCTAGTGGTTGTTTTTGACGTTTTCTGGATGTGAATGGTACCACGATAGACATACTTCTTCCAACGACTCTTCTTCACTAGGTCGATTTTACAACAACTTGGTTTCTTCGATCATAATGATGTTGGCAAGGGGGTACCTCCATTTGTTTTGAATAAGATAAATTGAAGGAGTGTCTTATGAATTCAGGCATGAAGGTAATATAGATAGTGTGTATTGGTTGTTGAATCATTAACCTATCTGCAATTCTTGCATATTGATCTAGTCGATTCCATATGATATCTTTTCCTGGCTTTAGTCCCATGTATTTGTTATATTTTTATCATTTAATCAATATGATCTAGGATCTTATATGAGAGAATAACATGCACAACAATAATCACAAGAGATAAGAGACACAAAGAATTTTCCTTGGGGAAACCATAAAGGAGAAAACCCTGCAACTTCCTCAGAGATAGAATGAACACCAATAGCAAAAGTAAAACCCAAAGACACAAAGATGATCTCCGCCAGTTGTTCTCTCTCTCACTTGTGTGAGCTACTCCTCTCTCACTCATGCCCTACAGTTGAGTGAGTGTGTTTTTCAAATAGAGAGTCTCACTCTCTATTTATACTAGTTTTCCACTTGACAATTACTTACCAGGGCCGACCTCACTAGGAGAGTCTAATAACCCTAGTACCCCTCAACTATGGGGACTATTTCCCCGAATTACATTAGAGGGATAACCTCTATGACTTTACATGACTTTATTATATTGATGATTCTCCTGATAGAAACATCGGGGTACAATGAAATACAATATAAGATATACAAGTGAATACATTCCGAAGTTACAACTACATCAACACTCCCACTTAACTAGGAAGGTATTCTCTTGACACAGTTCATTAGCACAAGTATTCATCACAAGATCATCATCAAAGTTGGATCATCATCAAAGCTGGATCATCATTAAATCTATATCATCATCATCATTACTGCTCTAGCTATCTTGAGCAAATGGTGTTATCCCTCAATTCTACTCGTCATAGGAAATTCTACAGAGCAATCCCTTTTTCATGATGGTTGTAGGCCTAGCCTCCATGTAGGTCTTCTTCTTCAGTGCTTATATCATCGACATGGTAGGACACACCTACTACCATCCGAGAAAGGCTCCAACACTTACATCCATCGGCATGGTAGGACACACCTACTACCATCCGAGAAAGGCCCCAACACTTACATCCACTGGCATGGTAGGACACACCTACTACCATCCGGGGAAAGTCCCCAACACTTACATCCATCGGCATGGTAGGATACACCTAGTACCATCCAGGAAAGGTTCCAGCACTTACGTCCATCGGCATGGTAGGACACACCTACTACCATCCAGGGAAAGGATCTACACTTACATCTGTTGGCATGGTAGGACACACCTACCACCATACAGGGAAAGGATCTGCACTCACTTTCGACCATGGGAGGCCCAGCCTGCCACCATGTCATAAAGGCTCATCACTTACATCTAACCATGGGAGGCCCTGCCTACCACCATGTCAGAAAGGCTTTGCGCTTACATCTAACCATTGGAGGCCTGACCTACCACCATGTCAGAAAGGCTCAACACTTACATCTGACCATGGGAGGTCTCACCTACCACCATGTCAGAAAGTCTCTGCAGTTACATATAACCATGGGAGGTGCCACCTACCACCATGTCAGAAAGGCTCAACACTTACATCTGAGCATGGGAGGTCCCACCTACCACCATGTTAGAAAGGCTCTGCATTTACATCTAACCATGGGATGCCCCGCCTATCACCATGTTAGAAAGGCATAGTACTTACATCTGACCATGGGAGGAACCAATCCTACCACCATGTCAGAAAGGCACAACACTTACATCTGACCATGGGAGGAACCAATCCTACCACCATGTCAGAAAGGCACATCACTTACATTTGACCATGGGAGGAACCAATCCTCTCGCCATGTCAGAAAGGCTCTTCGGACTCATCACTTCTCCTTGGAAGGAACCTCGATCTGGAGAACATCAAGCTTCTCCCTGAAGTATTCAAAATTCACTCTGGCCATTTCTAGCATTGAATCACATCAGGGTTGATTACGTCCAACGATAGCGTGTGAGCTTCACCAAGACTAATTGCATCCAAGGACAACCTACAAAATTGTTTACATCTGAGCAACCTATGAGCTTCGCCAGGATTTTATGCTTAGACAACCTATCTCACTGACTATGTTAGGACTCCCTCTTTCGAGAGATCTCGATCTGGATCACAAACTGGAGCTTCACTGGTCCTCTCTTAGATGTACTCAACGCCATGTAGGACTCCATCCTGCCAAACCAATAGCCCTTACTGGATCTAAAACTGAAGAATCATCCCAAGATGTTCTTCTCCTTAGTGGGGCTACCAATCCGAATCAACATAACCATGTAGGTTATTCTTTTGATTCATATCATGCTCAACTGTACCCTTCAGGTACCTCACTGCATGCTATGCAACCAAGTGAACATGTATAAGATATGTTAGGAACATCAATGAAAAAAAAATCTAACGATACATCAGGGCATCAAGCGTCTCTGCTGAAGCATCACTCAATAGCTTTAGGTTCAATGCCATAGATGTGGCCATGTCCTTGCAGTCCATCATCTCAAACTTCTTTAGGATCTCCACTGCATACTTCCCTTGTCCAAAGGATATTCCATTCACACTCTGCCACACCTCCATTTCTAGAAAGTAATGCACCATACCCAAGTCCTTCATCTCTAACTTGGCATCAAGTCTCCTTCTTGCAACTTTAATGAGTTCCACTTTTTCTGTCAGGGATAAGTCATCGACATATAACAGGAGCATCACTGGTCTTCCACCTTCAACCTTGAAGTAAAGGTTGGAATTCTCTTTACTCTCAGTAAATCCTAGAGTCATCAGTAAGTTGTCCATCTCGTCGTATCATGTCGAACCTCAGGATATTCTGCAGTCACTCCCTCTAAAGTGGACCATCATTCTCCCTCTACCTTTCGTACTCTATGTATTGAAACATTATGTACTAGAGTGACAAGTATCTTCCTCTCCTACTAATATTCTATGTATCCATATAGGGTCACTGGATACCAATATCCTCTATCTTGAACCTTTTCAAAAGTTCTTCTCACACCCATCTGTGAGCTTGTCATCCTCTATAGGCTTTCATCTTCAACCTTGTAGAAAATGTTAAGATCTTCATTAATCTAGGTGATCTCCAAGCTCCTCATTCATGTGTTATCCCATGGGTTCCTTCTGAGCTTGTGCAAGGCCTTCTTTAATTTTCACACATGAGTCTACTTGTCATGTGTCTTAAATCCCAGTGGCTGCAAATGTCTCTTTGTAGTCTATGCCTTCTTTCTATGAGAAGCCTCTTGCTACGATTCTTTCCTTGTATCCCATGATGTTTCCATCTACTGCATGTTGGATCTTGTAGATCCATATGGAAGACACTACAGAATTCCCTTCAAGTCTCGATATCGCATCCTAGACATCATTCTTCTTGAACTAGTGCACTCCTTCCCTTTCTTCTTGGCTATTTCTTCATAGCAGGAAGGCTTTGCATCAATGATGTCGCTCAACAATGTCACATAATTGCATTGTGTCTGTGACCTCTTTATTTCTTTGAAAGTATCGTCATATTATTCTTCATGTTGGATTATTTCTCGAACTGTCGTCACTTGTTATTTGGAACAAGTCTCATCCTTCTTTTCTTGTAGGAGATTGTACGTGATCTTTCCTACAAGTCAAATGCATTAGTTGTATGGTTAGAAACATTTCATAAGGAATATTCATAATGGAAAATTCTTATGCATAAAGATATAATCATGCAACTATTTTAGCCAATACAACATTCATCCATATCTCACGGAAACTTTCTAGATGCCTTCCATCTCTACCATGACATCATTGAGATTGTGCACTGATCTAATATGTCAGCAAAGAGGTTTCATTCTAGATAAGAAGCCATGGATATTTGTATAGCACCATGGGCTACTTACCCATCACATGCATATTAGTAGTATAATGTCATTAATGCAAACATTCTATCATGCATAACACATCAATTGAATATAAACAAATACCTAACAAAATAATATCATAAAATGACAATTGAATACTTATATTTATTCGTTTCATGGGTAGACGCCTTCTTGAGCCTTTAGCTTCATCATCTTATTCATTCATAACAACATCATTTCTTATCCAAATCCTAAGATGGCTAAGAGGTTCTTCAAGAGTTGAGTCCTTTATATTCCTCATCACTTGAGGAATCTTTCTTGGATCGTGAGAGCTTGATCTTTAGTTGCTCCCATTTTCTCTTCTCTTATTATGAGTTGATATTTTTCTTGTGTGTACTCTTCCTAGAGTATGCTGAAGGTAATCACTTCCTTCTGGCACACATTCCTCGAATGAATTAATCCCATGATCCTCGAAGGCCATTCAAGGTGGTTATAACAATATCTTATTCTTCTTCGATTGCTTCGGCATAGCATCGAACACTTCATTTTGGTGTATTCAAGGATGACACTTGAGGGATGAGATGATCTTTAATAGAATTTGCAATGATTCTCTTGGCTCCATCCTTAGCCTCATCTCCCTTTGGCTCTTATAATTTCTTTACTGAAATACTGATCTAAGTCAATTTCTTCAAGGATCACGGAGTTCCTATACTTCTTTTGATTTATAGTCTTCCCTTCAAAATAGCTTGGTCAAGGAATAAAACATATCTTTAGGTGTCTTTAGGGAAGACACTTATGGCATAAGGTGATCCTCTTGGCCTTGACCAAGTTCTTCTTGTGTAAGGCTTTAGCCCCATCTCCCTCTGGAACTGGAACCTCTCCACTTATGTAGGTGTCCAATTCATTTTCTTCAAGAACCAGTGAGATCTTATACTTGTATACTTGGAAGTTGTAAGATTCAACAAGATTGTCATCAAGCTGGTGTGATTAGTCATTTTGAAATGAGAACCTCAAACGTAAATAGCAAAAGATTAGATCTTATTGATTTGAGGTGTTCGTCCTAGTTCTGGATCTCGCTGATCTAGGGTTTTTCAGAGAAACCCTAATTTTCAAAACTTGAAATCTTTTAGATATGCTTGAATAGAAATATGGGCCTCTTCAAGGCTAGCTATCCAATGTACTCATTTTCTGAAAAAAGTGGAGGGAAGCTCCCATAACAGGAAGCCTTACTTTTCCAATTTCTTCTACAGAAATGTCTGATATTGTCTCTGCAGTATATCTGAAATTACTGCTCCTATATGTCTGAAATTTCATACTAAGGTATCCTCTCGTCTATCCCCTTTCCAACACCACAAGTTTGAGCAGAATTGGTTTCACCAATTGGGACTTATGATATTTTTACCAAGGTGACTTATTTCAATACTGTTCAGCATGGTGAACTTGTACTGGATGCCACATGTCACTCTTTCACCTTGAAGGTATGAAAATTTTACCATAGAAAGTATAGTCTATTCCCTATCTGGAACATCTTGATAAATTTCATTTGGACCTTCGTATCCTGAGATATAACAATTCTATCTAGGTGTCATGTTTAGGGATGAATACTAGGAGAGGTTGGAACCCTGATTTGGAGGAATCATATCTCCCAGCATATATCGAATATGAGGCTGAAAGTTTTACACAGTGTACATAAGGAATTTATCTTCAACCTGTAAATGTTTTGGCTCCTGATCCTTCTCCAATCTTGATATATAGCGAATGCACCAAAATGACTAGTTTTAGTCTTTTGGGGTTTTCTCGTCCGGGATCAAATTAGGGTTTGAATTTCCCGGAGTTTTACCCAACCAAAATTTTTGATCTTGGTCTCTAAATTTTGATTTTGAAGAGTAGAGAAATCCTATTCTAGGCTCACTCAAAAATTCTTCTTCTGTGAAAATCCCTAATTTCCCGCAGCAGTGAGAGGTAAAAAATTGAAAATAGTCGGAATCAAATTTTGCTTCGACAGAAAGATGCGCCCTTCAATGGAGAGTTAGCCTAGCCTCCTTTTGCTGATGATCTATGGAGAGAGACCCAAAAAGTAAGAATCCATAGCTTCTGCAACTGCACAGTGTATTTTTCTCAGGTTAACTCTAATACCATGTTAGATTTTTATCATTTAATCAATATGATCTAGGATCTTATCTGAGAAAATAACATGCACAACAATAATCAAAAGAGACAAGAGACACAAAGAATTTTCCTCGGGGAAACCATAAAGGAGAAAACCTCGCAACTTCCTCAGAGATAGAATGAGCACCAATAGCAAAAGTAAAACCCAAAGACATAAAGATGATCTCCGCCAATTGTTCTCTCTCTCACTTGTGCGAGCTACTCCTCTCTCACTCATGCGCTACAATTGAGTGAGTGTGTGTTTCAAATAGAGATTCTCACTCTCTATTTATACTAATTTTCCACTTGATAATTACTTACCAAGGCCGACCTCACTAGGAGAGTCAAATAAACCTAGTACCCCTCAACTGTGGGGACTATTGCCCCGACTTACAACGGAGGGTTAACCTCTATGACTTTACATGACTTTATTATATTAATGGTTCTCTCGATAGGAACATCAGGGTACAATGAAATACAATATAAGATATACAAGTGAATACATTCCGAAGTTACAAATACATCAACGGTATTTCTCGACTATTTGTCTAACATTCATTCAAGTCGTCATTATCATCGGTACAAATTCGACGGGAGTTGAGGCATATGGAATTGTAATGTATAACGTTTGCAGAGTCAACACCATCGCGTGTAACCAATCTACCAGTGTAGGCACCTCATCTTCTCTCACATCTGGTCAACTTTCCCTCGACTCGGGCAAGACTTTTGGTTGCTTGACCATCTCACCTGGTTTCTTTATACTTATTTTTTCATGTAATGGACTAGCAATATACCTCAGTTGCTTGTGTCACTTGTATCTCTTTTCTATTTCTATTTTCTGTATGTCTGTCATTTGTTTGTGGTTGACTAGGCACTTTTTCGTTGAAGCAAAATCGACTTATTATAGGGATTCGTTCTTTTCTTCTTTTATCAACTAGCATCATTATTTTATTCAAAACACATAGTCAGTGACCCCCCCATTTCCAACCCGACTCTATTGTTCGAAGATAACAAGCTCAACAATAGACTTCATTTACTTAGCAAATATTCCCGCTCGTGTTCGTTAACGAGGCGCTCCCAATTTTTTTGCTTTTTCTTCCAATTTGTTGAGGTGGGTATGTACAACGTAGGTCGTGTCTCGACTATATGACCAACTCCTTTTTCAATTATAAATTTGTATAGTAGGCTTGGTATAGAACAGAAAAACCCTTCATGAAGGTCGGTATAATTTTTTTATCGAACTTGTTCCACAAATGATCTTTCTTCTATGGCTTGTTCTTTACATAAATCTTTGCATATATTTTTTAGCCAGTCATATTGATTTGTTCTTCCTCCATTATAAAAATTTGTGCGTTGAAAGTCGTTAATTTTGAGCATCCAATTCGGTCATGAATAATCGTCGAGAAACTTGTTTATTTTGGGATGGCTTCTATAAATATTTCATGGTATTCAGTGAAAAAATTCTCCTTTTCCTATTCGGTTGTTAGCTTGTTTCGTTTTTCATAATTCTGGATGTAATTTTCTATTTTCTTGTGCCACCACTCTCAAATCTCTCATTCAATTAACATTTGTGCATGCTCATCCTTGTGGCATATTTATGTACTACCAACAATGGAACCAATGTTGTAGTCTGATGAATTGCATAAGTGACCGCTAGTACATCATATAAACATATAACAGGTCAAATAAGCACATATAAGACATAAGAGGAGAGTAAGTGGGACGGTCATAACAAGTCTTTGTATTAATAGATGCAAAATGATGTACAATAATGGTTATCTATATCTCTGGCTCACTAGCCTATATATATGCTTTACACGTGGTTATTGGGTTATGACTGATAGTGTGGTCGGATAATCGACTAAATGGACCAACTTGGCAGCGGTCGGGTGGAAGACCTAGTCGATCAACCGACTAGGCTCCTCCAACAATGGCATTAATCTAGAAAACCAAGAAGATAGAAAATTGTGCTATAAGATAGTCACTATTAAGGTTCTGGAACACTTCTTCTGTATCTAAATATGAAGTTAAATCAACAATTATTCAACCGATCAACCAACTAGGCTCCTCCAACAATGGCATTAATCTAGAAAACCAAGAAGCTAGACAATTGTGCTATAATATAGTCACAATAAAGGTTCTGGAACACTTCTCCTATATCTAAAGATGAAGTTAAATCAACAATTATTCAAATAAAAAAAGATAACTTGTCAAGATTGGAAGGAAATCTAGTTGAATTTCACCTATAAATTTAAAATTTTAGGTTGTCACGACCCCATACCTTAATTGATCCCTGGCGCCATGAAACACCCATCTTTCTCTTTTGAATTTACTCCATGTATTTCATTCCGCTTTTTCCTTATTCACATATAATAATTACAACAAAATTTAAAAAGATTCATTTGATATTTGTAATTTAAATAAGCATATACAAAAATAATACAGACAAAATCTATATGAATTTAACCACATATATTCAATTATCTCGAGCAATGCATTTAACACACAACCGTCACTCTATCAAACACATATCAGATATAAATATAACACCTTTATACACAAAATGAGTACTTAGTTAAAAATGTAACCAACTAGAAGAAGATTTGAATCAGAGCTTCTTGGTCTAGTTCGTTGGTGTCCATTTCTTGCTACAAGTTTGTGGAGTTTTACTCAGGATCTGAGAATTCGGCTCTTCATTGAAGGTTGTAGTGCCTAGTTTGTTGCAGAGGGTCTGATCCATTATCAACAGTTCGATCAAGATTACACTTATGCTCCATGTTGTTGGCTTTGGTATATGATTTCTCTTTTGTAGGACCGTTATTAGCTTAAGGTTGTGATCAACTCAAGATTTGTGAAATTTTAGATTAGCCTTCGCCCCTTGTTATAGTTTGAACACTTAGTAGTGATCATGGAGATTTTCTCTCTATGAGGGATCACATTGCCAGAGTATTTTTAGGCAATTGAATCTTGGACTGTCTTTTTCTCACTTCCTTTGTCTGAGAGTGCTATTTCTATGGCCTTCGAAGGGGATCCCCCCCCTTCTTTTCCTCCAAAGATTGATGCTCTTAAACGCCTTATAGCCTTCTGTGGGAAGAGAAAGGGAAGTCCAATGGTGCAGGCATTTGTGAAGAAAAAATATATTCTTTCTATCGATCTACCAACAGAACTTCCTCCCCAAACTACCTTGAACCTAGCGGAGCGTGGGCTCATTAGGAAATTTACAGCTCTTTGGCCTTCTCCGAAGGAAATCGATGGATGGGTTCAACGAAATTGGAGGCCTCTGGTCACTGAAGGAATTCACAATCATTTGGTTGGAAGAGGTTATTATGTTTTTGTGTTTAAATCAACTGAAGATTGAGACCTCATTTTTCAAAATGGACCATATTTTATGGGTCCATAGGGGCTCTACCTGAATAAGTGGACTCTGAAATTTGACCCTACCTAGGATGTACCTTCATTTGTTCCTATATGGTTTAGGCTCCCCCATTTACCTCTTCACTATTGGAATTCAGAATCACTACAAACCATGGGAAATAAACTCGGAAAATACAACGATAGGGTAGAAAGGAAAGAACAATATTCGTGTGCACGGATTTGTGTTGAAGTGGATTTAGAGATAGGGCTTCCTGAGGCAATCAAGTTAAATGTTGTTGAATGGTATCACATTCAGGAGCTTGATTATGAACAACTCCCTTTCAAGTGTTGTTAGCTCCCTTTCAAGTGTCGTCATTGCCATGGATATGGTCATTTTGCTCGCAATTGCAAGAAAAAATCAGAAGAAGAACTGGAAAATGAGAAGGATAATCAATGGACTCAAGAACAGAAAGAAGTCACCTCCAAACAGGATAATAAAATGAAAGGTAAAGTAGGAAATGCTGGGAAAGGAGCCATTCCTGGTGAGAAAAAATATTTAAATTCCCAGGCTGCTAGAAATGCTTCTACTTCTTCAAATATTTTTGTGGTTTTGAATCCCTTATGATGATAAAAAATCTCCTGTTCTCGAAGAGGGTGAAGTGAAGCACTCTAAAGTCCATAAAGAAGATGGTGATGTAAATCTTGGGTCATAGGAACAATCTGAACCAGTTTTCTTAGAAACTCCTAGTGCAGACGCAATCCTACATGATCTTCATAATTCTCCCACACGAGCTACATCTTCTCTCTCCTATGCATAAAATTCTGAAGAAGAAATTGGTAGAGACTTCTGGTTCCTCGAAAGAAGATCAGCAATTCACCAAAAAGGTAGGAAGTCTCAAAAGGAGCACAGAGAACAAGAAGCTGAGAGACTAAAGATGTAGGGTAGTCATGCTACAATAGAAATGTCATTAGGCATAAGTAAGCGGAATAGACCCCCAAAGGGAGGGATAAATCCCTCTTTCTCAGGTAAATAATGCAGATCGTCTCGTGGAATTGTAGGGGCCTCAGGAATCCCAAGAAAGCAAAAGCAGTGAAAGATCTTTTGAGAATGGAACCTTCAAACATTCTCTTGCTTCAAGAGACAAATATTGAAGAAGAAACGTTACTTTTCTTAAGTAAATCAAAGTGGAAAAACAATTCTAGCATGGTCGTCAGTGCAAGGGGAACTTCAGGGGGTCTTGCAACTCTATGGTCCGAGGAAAAGTTTATTCTGAAAACCTCATATGCATCCCAACACTGGATTTATACATATCTTTAGCATATACCAAGTAAGACTTCTATGGATCTCTTTAACCTTTATGTAGATGTAAATCTTATCGAGAAGAAGGATTGCTAGAATTATCTGTCACAATTTATTGAAACTCACACTCCCATCAATATTATTGTGGTCGGGGATCTCAATTTTATATTAGATCCTATTGAGAAAAAAGGAGGAGTTTAGGGAAAAGATCATTTTCATGAGTTTGTGGAGTCTTTGATTCATGCTTGGGATCTTTTGGATTTCAAACCCAAGAAAGGTCGATATAATTAGACTAATAATAGAGTTGGTGTTGCCAGCATTTTAGCTCGTCTAGATAGATTTTTTGGTTCAAAGTTCTTTGATGGATGGGAATTTCTTAATCTCTTCTAAAATCCTGCCTAAGTTAACTTCTGATCATCACCTTATCTATTTGTTGTTTGAAGAGGAGGAAGATTTCGGTCCTATACCGTTCTGATTCAGTCCCCTTTGGATTGAGAGGGATGGATTTTGGGAAATTGTGACTCATGCTTGGTCTCAATTTGTTGATGGTTCTCCCAGCTATGTTTCGGAACAGAAACTCAAGCGACTCAACTCAAGCCACTCAAGTATGCTTTGAAAATTTGGATAAAAAAACCTCTTTCGACTCCTATGAGCTACATGCAATAGTTTGTCCATGTGTTAGCATAGTTTTAGTTAACTTTGGAGGAATCGAAAATTGCTAAATCTCATTTGGTGAAGGAGCAGTCTTTACAAACACATTCTTTCCTTTCCTTTCGCTAGGAAGAAGAAGATCTGCGTCTCAACCCACGTAGTCTTTGGTTGCTTACAGGAGATAAAAACTATGCCTTCTTCCATAGACAATGCAGAGCTCGAATTTCTCGAAACAATATCTCAAAAATTAATTCAAGCGATGGTGAGGTTATTAAAGGGCACTCGCAAATTCAACAAGCTGCTCATTCACATTTCAGCTTCTGTTTATAGAGGACAACGTCACAGATAATGTTGTGAGTGCATATTTTTTTAATCTAATATACCCTCTTTAGTCACTGTTAAGTTAAATGTTGGTTTAGTGAAACCATTCTCAACAAAAAGAAATCATGGACGTTACTTGGAAAATGGATCCGGATAAAGCCCCTGGGATGGATGGTTTCTCCATTCACTTCTACAGAGCTTGTTAGCATGTTATCAAATCATATCTTTTCCAAATGATTTCATCCTTTCTTAAAAATCCAAAGTTGGAGGGGGTACAAATTCTACTTACCTCGCTTTAATTCCTAAGGAGGTAAATCCAGAAACTTTTGACATATTTTTCCCTATCTCGCTCTCCAATGCTTCTTATAAAATCTTGGGCAAACTCTTAGCTAATTGACTCAAGCCCTTGTTTGGGATTTTAATCTCTCCTCTCTGGGGGGGTTTGTTGAAGGTAGGCACCTTGTAGACAATGTGATACAAGTGCAAGAAGCCAGGCTTCATTACAGCTTCCAAAGGAAGGAGAAAGGTATGATCATCAAGCTTGATATGAAAAATGCCTTCGACTGCGTTAAGCTCTCTTTCCTCTATCAAGTTCTTCTCTCTTTTGGATTTAGTGGAGAATTTGTTAGTTTGATAAAATCCTGCACAAATAGGCCTTGGATAGTGCCCTTTGTTATTGGTATACCATCAGATTTTTTCCAAGCCACAAGAGGATATCGTTAAGGGTGCCCTTTGTCACCTTTCCTCTATATATTGATGGTTGAATATTTAAGCAGAAAACTTTCAGCAGAATTGGTTGCAGGTTATATTCCAGGAATTAAGGAAGCAAGAGGTGTGGATTCTATAAATCATGCTCTTTTCATCGATGACTCTCTTCTTCTGGGAGGGGCTTCATTAAATATTGCTCTGGATTTTAATGAAGGAGCTTTGATCAATAAAAGAAAGAGTGTTGTATTTGGTTGGAATGTCAATCAGCGAACAATTCTATGAATAGCTCGTTCCTTGGGCTTTCCTGTGTTTGATAAGTGGGACAAGATCAATTACTTGGGTCTCCCATTAACCTTGGGACCAAGTCCTCCCTCACTTTGGTTGGAAGTTATAAGTAAAATAAAATCCAAAATAGTCCCTTGGGGTGGCTATTGGTTAACAATGGTTGGAAATTTGGTTTTAATTAGGGAGGTCCTTTTATCCCTTCCCTTATTCCAATCCTCTTTGCTTCTTGCTCCCAAGTCCATCACTACTCAAATTTCCAAACTTCTTCGGGAATTTCTCTGGAATGGTGGCAAAGACAATTAGAACAAGATGCACTTGGTCAGTTGGGAAATTCTCAAAAGACCTCTTTCGGAAGGTGGTTTGAAAATTCGTGATCCTGGATTGGAAAATCTAGCTCTGGGTGGAAAAATCATTTGAAAATTGTTTGCAGATAAGAATCATCTGGTAAGCAAGATTCTACGGATGAAATATCTCAAGGGAGTTTCTTTGAGAAATTTAAAATCAACAAATACACCTTTCAGTACAGCAACCTGGAACTTGTGCAGAATAGGAATTGACCATATTCAACATCAGCTCTACAGAATCCCCGACAATGGGATGAGGATATTATTATGGGAAGATAATATTTTAGGAAACCCTCCTCTTTCCTCTCTAAACTCGTTAAATGAAATAAAATCATGGTTAATTAATAAAGGTCTCCTCTGGCTTGCTGATATATGCTCTTGGGATAGCAATGGGAACTGGGTTGGTTTGTCTCTTCTGGAGATTCCAGAGCCTCTTCTTCTTCAACAAAAAATGTTGATTTTATCTCTTTTAGGACTGGCTCATGTCCATTTCTCTTCTAAGGATAAATGGGGATGGGGTCCGATAGGAAAATGTTCAGCGGCTCTTCGATTTTTTGCATTACACACTTCTCAGGCTTTGTTCTTATCCCCTGCTCAATGGAAGTCTGTTTGGTCCTCTTACAGTCTTCCTAAGGTGAATTTTTTCACATGGCTTCTCATGCACAATAAGGCATTGATAGGAGAAAACTTGTCTAAACGTGGGTTTCATGGTCCATTCAAATGTTGCTTTTGTAATTATGCATCAGAAACATCAAAGCATATTTTTTTCAATTGTGTTTTCACCTAGTCAGTGTGGAAGTTGGTTCTTCATGGACTGAACGTTGTTTCTCCCTCTCACATGGTAGTCGTTCCATTGTTTATAACCTAGAAAGATCGACTTCATGTTTTAAAGGGCAAAAATGCATAATGGAGTAATCTCTGGCAATCAATACCAAAAGGGATCTAGTGGAAATTGTGGATTGCCATAAATGATTGGATTTTTAACAGCAATTCATCCACTCCCAGATACGTGGCAAGCAAAGAAAAATCACTAATTTTGGAATCTATTAGTAAAACAATTAAAAATTCCTCTTTGCCTCCAGAAATTGCTGCATGGTTGGGTCCTTCTGCGATTGGGAAAAGTTCAATCATTACCAAACCATTGCCTCCTCCTTCCTGACGTGTGAGGCTTAGTTCTGCAGCCTTTCCATCGTGGTGGAAGAGCTCCTGCATTGCTACCATCTTCTTCGATAATGCGTCCAAGGGAAATCCTGGGATCGCTGGTGTTGGTGGGTTGATTTTTTCTTCAAACTGTATGAGAGAAACCTCTTTCACCTGGGGTCTTGGAATTAGCTCGAATAATCAGGCATAAAGTTACAACCTTCTTAAAGATTTCCAGATCGCAAAGCAGATGGGATACCAGTTAGTTCAAATTTTTGGGGACTCTGAGCTATTGATCAAATTGTTAAATTCTGAAGATCATTTTAACAATCCTTCCTTGAATAAAACTCTGCAGCGTATCCATAATACTTTGAAATAATTTGAAAGGGTTACTTCTTTCCATATCTTGCGAGAGTTAAACAATCATGCATACTTGCTGGCAAATAAAGCTTCCATGCTGCCCCCAGAAATATCAGTTTCAATGGAGATCCTAGTATACTTCAGCCGCTCCCATGAGAGTGTTTCATTAAGCAGTGTGTCATTGAAATAGAAAGATTTTTAAGCTTAAACATCTATGTAATTTTTGGTCTTCTTGATCTTTACCTTTTGTTATTTTTGTAAATGGTTGAATATCAATTGCCAAATCATACTCGGTATTCCTCATAAATAAAAAATAGAAAAATACCCGTTTGAGTTAAAAAAAAATGTAACCAACTGACTGTAAACCAGCAGCATTCCACCCATCCATAGATTATGTCAAGCCATATATTTCATTGACAGAGACACCCCCAAGTTGGGGATATTCATACGAAAGAAGGTATTAGTTATTTCTCTACAACTATCCCATTCTTCTAGTGCCCCTTTCCCTGCAACTTGCTTTCCCAATAAATGGGGCTCTAATGCAAGAGGATCGAGATCTCTCTGTGTTAGGACTCTAAGGAATTCCATTGTTCCTCGTATAGTTTGGTTTACAGAAATGGTTACTATGATATATCATCAATGGTATCCACGGGGATTCAATTTTGACATAAGGTGTCGATATAACTCTCACGGGAGATGAGAGTTTAGCTCTCATGGAAAAGGATTCCCCCATCATGGGAGAGAATCCTCTAAATGACTAGTTCCCATTATTTATAGGAATTTTGGAAACTAACGAAGTGACACCAAGACCGATGAGACCTAGCCATGTGGAATTCATGCAATGGACTAAGTGGCACTAATGGTGATATGGGCTAGCCACATGGCCTTCATGCAATAGATCACCTTTCTCTACCCCTTGCGGAATCATAGCCTCTCATCTCTTCTTCGTCCTCCAGTCTATAGTAGTCCTGGTTTTTATATTAATAGTGGAAAATTATACAAATTTACATAACTTTTTCATGTTTGGACCACTCATGCCCAACTTATAGCCATTGTCATGATATTTACATAGTTAACCACTTATACCATGAAACGAGAACTTTAAACTAAAATTGAGAACTCTAGCCATGAAAACAATGATTTTTGCATAAAAACACCAAAAACACCCTCCAAATATAAAAGTGTTGATACCAGCATACTGGTTTTTCCCCTGGGGTAAAAAATACAGCCATGGCCTAAACATCCCATACTGTTGTTTACAAAAACTTTAAAATCAACCCCTAAATTGGAAAAAGATTTTTTTCGTCAAGAGATAAATTGCAACTTTTTTGAAACTTGCATGTTAAACAAAAACAAATATTTCATCAATAATTTCACCACTCTAACCATATAAAATCAAAGAAATTATGATGTGATCCATATTGAAATCATATAGTAGACCATACAAGAACAAATGATTCATATAAATATTCAAAAACTCATTTACAGTTTTAATTACAAACATCATACTAATAAAAAAAATCTAAAATGTTTCATGTGAAATTATTCAATTTCGTCCTTGGATACACTCCATCACAATCTATATTTTTTGCAAAGAAAGGACTGGATATAATAATAAATAATTAAAAAAAACCCTAATCCCCTAAACCCCCACAACATTACATTAAGCTCACAATTAAGATCAATCCATTTGTAACAAAATCACTTCTAATTCACAATATCAAAACTTAGAGTATGTGTTATTTACAATTTTACTATATATGCATGTTTATGGATTTTTGAATCCTTTATAAGAATTCTATGTACAAAAATACAGGGAATTGAAAATATATTTGGTAATAATCCTATTGTTTACTAAAAGAATTGAAGAATGTTTATTGAGTATTTACAATGCAATTACATATTTTTTTTGATTCCATGATAACTATGCCTTGGGTTATGTTGTAGAAGTACTAAATTCTAGCTGGTTTGTCTAATTCAATCAATAATTTGACGATGTTAAGGCATTTAGACACTCGACATTCTCTATTAATGAGATGTGATGTAGAGTTTCTTCTTTATCCACATTACCTATCCAATAACCTTCATAGGCGTACATTGTTCGTCTCAACTCTAAGTGGATAATTTGGAATATGAAAAGAAGAAACACCATAGCTATATATAAATAAACAAGTGCTACTTTCTAGACATAAATAATAGTTATCACATTTATTTAGTGGCTTAATGAGTGAGCTTAAAAATAGCCTTAGGTTTGGAAGAGTAAAGCCTAATTTAATGGGGTATGATGCTTCCATTGCAATACAACATATACCATTTGAGCTCTATATGTTTCTTTGCAATCGTAGGTAACCCAGTCGCCTAAACTTGATCCCCATGAGTTTTTCACTATCCAAAAGCCTTTGCTCGTTGTGTAAAGTGTGTTGCATGAAAATGAGTGATGCTTTCACGTTAATTTCTAATAAATTAATAAACTTAACACAGATTTATCATTGATTTCACAGTTAGAAAAACATTAAATATTTCATTTCTGTAACATTTACAAATAATTACTTGGGATATGCCGCCCAATGTAATTGAAGTTTTGTAGAGACCAAATTTATTTTTGTATTGTATTGTAATTGTATTGAGATACTAAATTATTTTGGCAGATTAAAGCAGAAACAACTACGTTCCAACTCGTGTGTGATTATCTTTGGAGCATAACGATGGGGTTTGACAGAACGCATTGTGGACTTGTTACAGCTGCAACAGTTTTCCCAAAATTCCAAAAAATTTCAGGACCCTCCTTTTGCTTGGATTAGTTTGATTTTCTTCTTTGATCTGATCTAATGAGCTTTTCCAGACTGATTTTCTAATGCTTGGAATGATCTATCACTTGTTTGATTCTTCCTCTAACACTTGAACAATCTTCGGTTTGTCCAAGCTCTATCGTTGTTTTTAAATGCGTTTCCAGCATGCTTGAATCAAAAGTTTATTTGGTTGATGCTCCCGCCGTTGCGAAGAAATAACGAGTCTTGACTTCGACTTTTCTTCCGATGCTTTCGTTTAATCGGCTGATTTTTTTGGTTTAAATCGGGAGGATTTGTCATTTCTTTCTCCGCCGCTGCGGATGGCAAACTACTGACTCTCCCGATTATTGCTTTAACGCGTCAGACCCCGCTTTGTTATTTTCGCCGATTATTGAGTTTGAGCTTCCGCCGTTGCGGCTGCAGAAGGCTCTATCTTTCCCGGTCGTCTAGTCATTTTAAACCCCGACGTTGCGGAAGGTTGCTCCCTTTGTGACTCCGCCGTTGCGGCTGCCGAAAGCGCTAACTTTTCCGATCTTTTATTGTTTCCGCTTCCGATTCAAACCTTGCATTGTGGGTGGTTTATCCTTTGCGTCTCCGTCGTTGCGGCTCCCTTTCCGTTATTAGCTCCGATGCGTTATGTCTCCGCGGATGGCCTAGCGATTTGGACATCCGCCGTTGCGGAAGGAGTTATGTTTTCGCCCCCCGATCAGTTAATGTTCCGCCGTCCAATTTTACTATTCCCTCGTCGCACGTGGTTGACTTATATATATTTTTGGGGCCGGGTCTATTTTTTGATTATTCTATTTGGATTGCTGTTTCGACTTGCCCATTGTCGCTCTCGTTGTGCTATCATCCTCTCGAGCTTGGTCGAACCCTGCTGTCGGTGTACGCTCGTTCCAGGTGGCTTCAACTGTGGAAGCCTGACCGTCTTCGTTCTGCCATACACGTTGCTTTGCCAGGTAGGCTCGTATTTTCCTTTCCCCGTTCCGTTCGAAGTGTTTTTTTGATATTTCTACGGTTAGGGTCGTCTATGGCCATTTTCCCTGGCCTGTTAGTTTTTATGCCTATATAGTAGTGGGAATGTATTGTAATTGTCACTGAGGAAGGGCGGGGGGCTGTTTGACCCACTGAGTAGTTTTTCCCACTGCCGTTTGTTAGGCGACCATGCGTTTAGTATTTGAGGGGGTTTGGTGCAGGCGACCGTTACGCTGTCTGCACCAATCCACCCTATGTAATGATGTTTGGGTAGGAGTAGGTTTTCCGTGGCCTCTCCCAGTGGGGTTTGGACTGTTTGTCCTATTTTTGTGCTACCCACGTCCTTTAAACCCCAGCCCTATTTCGCCGTGTTGTTCCGCGCAACCAGTTCACGGCCGGTTTCGAACCCAAGCCGGTAGAGGGGGATGTATTACTGCCTGTAGTTTGATTGGCCATATATTTCTGGGGTAGTGTTTGTTAGAAGTTAACACCGTTGAAAGGCCTGCATAGTTCCTCTATCATTCCCGCGTCGCGCGATGGTCATGGCACTCACGACGAGCCCAAAATTTCTTTATTTCAATGTAGAGTTTGTTCCTCACCAGAGTTCTGATTTCAGCTTATATGCATAACACATATTTGCTTCATTTAATTACTTCTGTCATATTAAACATAGATGGAGTGAAATAATGCACTTTGATGTCTCAATGTTTGCAACTTCTCTGGAAATAGCTTAATGTGTACAATCTCATATATGGCAGGAAGTTTTCGAGCTCGAAATGTCGAAGAGGCAAAAGAAGAAGGCCCCGGTGGTCGAGGAAGAGCCTGAAGTGGAGGTCATTACCAAAACAGAATACATATATGAAGACACCAAGTGCATATCGGCTGATCACACGCCGGGAGGTGCCGGATATGGGCCTACAAGAAGAGAGCATATATGCCAATATCGAGAGATCTTCACTAATGAAGATTGCCACTAGACCAGAGCTTTTTCCATACTCTGAAGTAATTGGTTGGATTCTGCTCCGAGCAGATGTAACAACGATGATCCTGGAGAATGTTGAAAAATAGGGCTATGCTGCATATAGCCCAAGATATGTAGCTCTGGCCTACCACCTGCCAGAAGCGCAATTATTTATGTCTGATGATTGGTTGAATAACATTAGAATGGACCTTGTAGAAACCCTTAAAAGAATGCTGCTATCAGGAAAGCATTTCAGAACCAGGGCTACGGGAGAGTATGATACAGCGAGCTTAAGGGCCCCATACAGGTTTATAGCTTTAATGCTCAACAAGATTTTTGGAAGAGCTCATGGCAGGTTCTTCAAATTGGAATGGATGCCAATCATTTTTTATGTTGCAACCCAGGGGACCATTTTCAACTGGGCCAACATTGTATCAAACAGTCTCTCTGCCTGCTTGGCCTCAGCCTTGGGTGGAGTATCCCAAAAAAGGTCTGAATTCTATATGAGCTCCATACTTGTCGATTGTATATTGTGCAATCAGCCTTTCCCCGACCTCAGGTGCATCTGGGATAGGGAAAGAATGCCTGTCTATTCTGCTTATAAACCACTGTGGGTGCACAAGTACCATAGCCATTATCGAGAAGTCTGTGAACACTTCATCATGCCACTGTACACACTCATTTTCCTGAAGGAGTGTGATTGCATGTCAGAGGAGGCGCTGCAAGTCATTGAAGAATAAGCAGACTATTATTTGACTGAGGATGGCCTTTACTTCAGGATGTTTGGAGGTTCAAGAGCACCTTCCCTGCTACCCAAATACGCCACTGACTACATCATTCACAAGGAGGTTGTTAGGCAAATCTTCTTGGATGGCATAGGGAGCTTCTTGTTTGAGCATAAGAAGGCCACCTATCCTCCTTTTCCCTTCAAGTTAGGAAGTTACAGGTTCACCAGAGTGAAGAAAGCTGATGAATTTGTAGAAGAGTTGGAAAGGTTTCATTTTGGCGAGATGCCTTTCCATAGAAGTGACTCCCGCGGTAAAGTAGTTGAACATTGTAAGGAAAACACCGTACAATTTGAGTATACCCACCATTGGGATAGAGAAGAATCAGTCTTCCGAAGTGCGTTGAATATGACAGCCTTGAGCAGAAGGTTCAAGAAGAAGATAATCACCAAAGATGGGAAGGGAGATGAACAAGCAAAAGTTGAGAAAGAAGCCAAGAGAAGGAATGAGGAAGCCCAAAGGTTGGCACAAGAAGTTGCAGGGTGGCTGCAAGAAGAAATGAAGAAGAAGAAAATAAAAAGAAGCTTGATGAAGAGCTACAGAAACAAGAGGCAGAGAGGCTAAAGCTGACACAGACACAGACAAAACAGTCAACCTCTGAGACAGCTGGAGGGTAGACCCAGGACATGGAGAACCCCAAGATTTAGGACCCAGAAGTACCTGCTGCCAGCACATCTGGACAATCTGTGGTGGCTACACTGAAGCTGGTCCCCTTTGTACAGAAAAAAGGGGAAGAGATCCCTGATTTCAATACTGTTTTCTATGATAGGGCGACAAAGAGGATAGTGAAGAGAACAGAAAGGAAGATTGAAACGGGAGGTCTACCTGGGAAAATGATAACGGATACACCCGTTGTATTTGGAACAGACCAAGACCCTAGATTCACCATTAGAGCCGGAGCAGCACTGATTCATGCTTCCGAAGATAATGTGGACAAGATTATGACAGACTTGGAGCAATCCAAGAAGTTCTCCGCTCAATTGAAAGACACATTGAGGAAAGAGAGAGAGGAAAGCAATAGGCTAAAAAGGAAATATGAAAACATGAAAAAAGAAGTGAAATATTCAAAGGATGAACTGCAGCTCCTCCAAGCAGAGAAACAAGCTAGTGAAACTGCACAGGGATGCCTGGAGAAAGTGCAAAAAGAATATCAAGAGCTAAAGATGGAAAATGAACAGCTGCTGGGAAAGGTAGAAGATTTAGAGCAGCAAAAGATCATCTTGGAGGCCAGTGATATGCACGCCCAAGAACAGGAAAAGAAGCTTCAAGAGTACATCACTTCTCTAACAATTGCTCTAGAAGAAGCAAGAGAGAAGCAAGTCAATCTACAACCCTTCAAGGAGCATGTGCTGGCCCAAAAGGCCAAGATGCTACAGCTACAGACTGCCATAGAAGAGGAAAGGTGCAAAGTGCTGCAGATAGATGGCCGATTGGAGGAAATCCTGGAGACCTCCTCTTATTTCGTTGATAGATGTCAAGACATCCTTGAAGTCCTGACTGCGAGGATGGCAAGGCTGGAAAACAATGAAGAAACTCCAGCAGAACTGCCATCAAAGGATCAACAGGCCCTCAAGCGGGATTATGACTTACTAGAATTTGCTATAAATACTACAGAGGATTTCAAAAAGGCCGTTAAAAAGACAAAAGGAGCATGCACAGAGTTTTTCAGGACTCTCCTTATTACCTACAATCGGTGCCAAACAGAGGCCGAGCAGAGGCTTGATGTTTTCCCGGACCACAACTCATTTGTGGAAATGTTGCAGGAGAGATATCAGGAGGAGGAAGTGAAAGTACAGCATATTAAGGCCCTGGATGATCAGATCTTGAGGAGTGAAGTAGATCATTCAGCCATCAGTGTGCAGCTTTTGGAGGATCAGCTTCAGTTGAGCACAGCCAGAATTGAGGCTATAAAGAACCAGACTGCGAAGTTTGAGATCAACATTCAGTTTCTGGAACCTTGTGCCTTTGAAGGCATCACCTCTGAAGCTTTGGCGTGGAAGAAGTTTCTAGACACCTAAGTGGGACCTTCCTCGTGAAAGATTGGTCACTTTTGTAATTTGTAACGGTTTTGTAAAAACATTTGAGGAAAGTGAAACATTGGAGGTGAAGAGTTGGGAAGCCCGAAGGTTACTTTGGGCAGCCCAACAGCCTCGCCCTTATGGTATAAATGTAGAAGGCTTAGAAGGAAAAGGGGTTTTTTCCCAGTTGGACATGTAAAGCGATATTGTAAGAAGAACCACTTTTTTTTTTTTTTGCAATAAAGAATTATTGTTTGCCTATTGGAGAAAGATTGGTGGAACTTTCAAATGTTATGCTGTGTATGGCGGAAAGATGAACTATTTTGTTTTCCCAGCTTTTGTCCATTAACCGTGAGATCGTTCTAACTCTTAGAACCTATGTTCTTGTTTAAATGATTTCTGGTTTATTTTTGTGGAATTACCACCATGAGTAATGTATGCTATTCATAAAACAATTGGCTATCTTATTGTTGAAATATCTTTAATCGTTCATGTGTTGTAGGAAGAAACATCAGCTACCTGTCTTTTTCTCTTTATAATACATGCACAATACACATCACTCATAAATAAGTTACATTTTTGCTCCCCGGGGATAGGTAGATAGGGAGTTAGTTTTACTTCATTGCTGCATATGTGATTTAGATGCTTGTGAGTACTAAGATGAGAGGTAAGAACCTGCGCATCACATTGTGAATGCCCCTTGCATCCTTTATCACCCTGCATGGTTAACTAGGCATATGCATATCATACTTAAATCAAAAAATACAAAAATACACGGTGGACCGGGCCACAACCGGTAAGAACCTTTGTTTGTTTTTTTTTTTTTTTGTTGGACCTACGGTAGCCGGACCGCAAAACGGACGGATTCCCTATACCAAACAGTCATGGACTAATTGGGAACGTTGACTGGGGAGAATCCCTTGCTGTTGCTGCCTGCGAATTTCCAGGCCTCAACAGGACTATACAAATAAACCCATTCATCGCTTTCATTGTGGGCGAACAAAATCCTAAAATACTTGGCCTGCCACTGGGGCCCTGTTGGTAGGCAACAACCTTCTCAATTTTTATCTTGTTTTAATCAATAAAAAATGGAGAACAACTTCTATCTTTATGAATTCTTAAGAAATTTATAAAGAGTGCCTTCAGAATCTTTGATTCTGACTGAAGGTGCTCTCAATCTAGGAGCATCTATTACATAAGCGAAAATCGTTGCAAGCATATCAAATTAAGACTGTTGAGGTATCATTGATAATCCATTTAGCAATTGTAAAATCTATTTACTATATAATCAATTTTTCTTCATAATACAGTATCGGCTAATATTTCATTAAATTGAGAGCTTGCTAATCTCATTTTGCAACTAAGTTAAATTTGCTTCTATGATTTTAACTTCATCCGTTTACATGATCATGTTGGGCCTCCAACAATTCCCCTTGATTTTTATGAACATAAAAGGGCCCTCACATAAATTTTGTAAATATTGGCTTTTAGTTTTGTTTCGTCTTATCTTCCTCATTTTGGTAGGTGGTTCCTTGGCTTTGTTTCTTTGATCCTTCGCTTTCTACAGTGCTTGTTCTTTGGCTTGGCTTTCGTTATATGAGGATTTGGGTGGTTTGGTAATTTTTGTCGTTTGACTCTCTTGAATTCATGGCTTCTTAACAACGATGGCATACTCTTATATGAGCTTATATAGATAGATTATATACTTCGTTTTGTTTGGATTCGACTGATATTTAGATTTGACAGTCCTGTCGGTTTTCTGGTCTTCGATGCATCAATGATCTTTTGGGCATTTTGGCAGATTCGCGTTATTTAATTCAAAGCTCAATTTGAGATTCTATTTACATCTTGAAAAAGTAGATATCAAATATTGAAATCATGCTTTCAAAATTTGAATGGTGCATGTAATTGTATTGGTTTCAAATATTTGATTAAAGTCTTCATTATGTAAGCATGTAATTGTATTGGTCTCAAATACTTGATTAAAGTCTTGTCATTTATGTAATTCTATAATTTTTAAGACAAATGTAAATTATTTTTGGTTAAGGCTTATATTTCCGTTGCATTCTTTAAAACATATTCTAAAAATACGAAAGGTGTTAATTATCCTAATTTTGAAGAAGGCTTGATTGTTTTTGGCAAATTTTAATAATCTTATTAAAACTTATTCATAAATAATTCATATTCAGAGCTTATAAAATCTTTTGAAGACTTCAAAAGATATATATCTAAGACAAGCTAATGGTTTTTAATTTGAACAAAGCTTGATATTTTTATAAACTCTTATTTTTATTAAAATAAATTTGTATTTTCTTATTTATATGTGAATTTGATATTTTTATTTTAAAATATCATTTTATTAAATTCACCACAATTTAGAAAAAAATAATTTAATGACTTCATCTTCATTCATGATACTACAAGGAATGTAATAAATATCTTTAAAAATTCCATTCATGATACTATAAAGAATATAATAAATATCTTTAAAAATTTCATATACTTTATTTTAGTCATGATAATTTTTAATTATTTTATATAAATATAGTTTTGAAATAATATTAACATGATCATTTCATCATTGTCTTCAAGAATTTATTTAAAAATTTCATGTACTTTATTTTATTTATGATCATTTTTAATTATTTTATAAAAATAGAGTTTTGAAATAATATTAACATGATCATTTCATTATTGGCTTGACGAATTTATTTAATAGCTTTTGAGGATAAAAACCTATTCTTTGTGAAATCATTGTCTTACCAAATTTATTTAAAAATTTCAATATACTTTATTTTATTCATGATAATTTTTAATTATTTTATAAAAATAAAGTTTTGAAATAATATTAACATGATCATTTCATTATTGGCTTAACGAATTTATTTAATAGCTTTTGAGGATAAAAACCTCTTCTTTGTGAAGTCATGTTTCTTAATACTCCATATTCTTTACTTTTTTATTATGAAAAGTTACTTATTCAGAATGCCATGTGTTTAGGCTTTTTATTACAAAACTGAAAATATGTTAGTTATATGGCATTTTGTTTTTTTGGATTCTTTTCACAAACCTGCACCGGATTGAGAGATGATTTGTCCCCAAAGTTTGAGGAGGATATGCAGTAGCCGGCACTAATTATGTTACATATCCATTTAATGGAGATTACCGGATCGCCATAGAATTTAAGAAAATGGGGCGTCATTATGAAAGTTCCAAATCATTCATCAAATCGCGAACATTACCGGAATTGTTTTATTGAACATTACTGGAATTGTTTTATTGACACTAAATTTTAGTTACCAAAGTTTTAATTATCAAAGACCAGAACCCGCCACTTATTTCATTCAAGCAAGATTGCTGCTAGGATTAAGCCATGACTTGGATATGGAGATTACAATTAGCAGTAACTGCTGCTCCACGTCTCCCTTGACAAGGGAAGAAATCATTTAAAACTAGTCACTGCCAAGAATAAATCTTCATCGAGAGGACAATCCTGAGTCACATGTATAGATGCATGTATAGATACAGTCACCGTGGAGAATGCTGGAAGGATCACACGGAAGGTAAGTCACACGTGAGCTGCAAAGGAGCCACAGGGTATTCCAGTCAGTGGTCACACGGGAGAAGGATCACACCCAGAGATCACCGAAGGAGCCACAGCGTATCCCAGTCACGTGGGAGAAGAATCACAAACAGAGAGCAGCGAAGAAGCCACAGGGTATCCCAGTCACGCGGGAGAAGGATCACACGCAGAGAGCAGCGAAGGCCGCAGGTGATCCCAGTCACACAGGAGATGGTGTAACAGGCAGAGAGCAGCGAAGGCCGCAGGTGATCCTAGTCACGCAGGAGATGGATCACATGGGAAGCTAGCCCAGTCACGCAGGAGCCGCGCCGAGCAGAGCACGGGGGCTAGCCCAGTCACGCAGCAGCCGAACAATCAAGCGGGAGGTGCAAGAAACCCAGTCATGCAGATGATGCAGAGGCAGCCAAAAAAACCAGTCTCCTGGATGGTTGACTTCGCTGTTGGTTTGCTTGAACGTACATGTTTGTTAAAGATGTCAGGTAAACCACTGGGGCTAGTAAAAAACCAGTCACCCAATGCAAAGTGACCTGAAGAAACCCAATCACATAGATGAAGAAACCCAATCACATAGATGGATAGGATTCCACTTCTGTGTATATTGAATGATACCTTTAAATAAACCCAATCACATAGATGGATAGGATTCACTTCTGTGTATATTGAATGATACCTTTAAATAAACCAACAAGAATGGAACTCTTAGGTTTCCGTAGGAATAAAGTGGTCCAAAAAAATTAAAACATAAAAATAAATGGTTCAAAGATAAAATAAGACCATAAGGTAAAATAAAAAATGGTGAAAAAGAAAAATAATAAGCTTTTTAATAAAACCATAAAGTAAAGGTTTTATAATAAAACCATAATCAATAAGTGGGTCAATGGTCCTTTTTAAAACATAAAGTAAATGAACTTAGGATAGTGTACCAAATGTAATCCATAAACTAGGAATCATCATAATCAAAGGTATATACAAGTAAGAGTGTTGAGACCAAGTAAGATAAAGGACCAAGGAGGTCACAATAAAACAACCTATATATCCACAAGATAAGGTGAACCATAAAAGGTGGACAAACAACTCCTTTAAGACCAACAAGAGCAATACTCTTTTCTCTCTCTCAAGGTACATTGTTTTATATATTTTTATTGTCACTGTATAAGGGAAAGATCCAAACTGGATGGTACAATCCGTTGGTCCTCAATACTACTCCTAAGAGTTAGGTGTTAGGGACATCGGCAAGGGGTGGCCAATCCCTTGAGAAGCAACCTAGCAATAACTGATTAGGAGAGGGGACATCACACATCATTATCTTCCATTCTTTTAGAATGGCTCTCATCCCTAGGCTGAGTTTCAGTCCTAGAGTGAATCATGTTGATCAACCCTTGGACCCTAACCGAGTCCTCCTCCATTCTCCCGGAAAATGGTCTTGAGTACCAAGCTGAGCTTCAGTCCCAGAGTAAAAGTTGATCAACTACTTGTAGGACTTTCTTGGACATCGTGTCGCTGGTCATAGACCATAATACGTCCCTGCCTCTACCTGCATGATCTACTTGGACATCATGTCCTTGGTCCCAAACCAAAATACCCAAAGGCACATAAGGGCCCTAGCCACATGCTAGGGGCTTTTCCATGGCATCAACCTGCTTGGTCCCACACCAAGAACCCCAGGAGACTACTAGGGGGCCTAGGGTACCTTCTAAGGTCTTACTCGGCCTTAGTTAAACGACTAGGGTACCATCCTCGTTGAGAATGGGTGTTGCAGCTGCATTAACTTCAAGAAAAAAACATTGCAAGATTTGGGATCTATTTTCATCTCCAAAGGATCCATTTCATGAGCTCAAGATCCGTTTCCTTCTCCAGGGGATCCGCTTCCATGACATAGCCTGGGATCCTATCGGATCTAGATCAGCTTCGACGACTCTTGGATCCTACACATGGAGGTGGTGGATCCAATANTGATCGTAAGCTGGAAGAAGAAAAGTGTAGAAAGTTTGTGTGACCTAAAATCAAACAATAATCACACTTGAGCTTCCTCGTCTGAGTTGCAAGTTAAATATATTTTACAGTGTAGTTTAAAAAACACATGTTATCCTTATGAAAGCTTAGGGTGTAATTTTCCCTTCCTTATTTGCATTTATTCATAAAGAAGGTGAATTAGACTTTATCTATTGGGAGGATAAAACTAAGCTTCTCAATATTTTTGCGGAATCATTGTCACTTTTGTTTGCTCCCTAGATTTATTTGACCAGCCATTTGAATAAGATTTTGTGTAGGTCAGAACCTAAATATTGTTGGTCAATTTTGATTTCTTTCGAACTGAAATCCTTTACTAGACCCAAAATAAAGCATGTTTCAGATGGATCTTTCTATGAAGTAAACTACCTATAATAACACTTGGAAAAATGAGGGGTGAAGTTTATCCATGTAGAATCTGTGAAGATCCTATGTCTCTCAGGCATGTCTATTTGCTGCTATATGTAGAATCTGTGATTCTTAGGCATGTCTATTTGCTGCTATGCTTTGGAAGATTCAAGAAAATTTTATTTGGATGGAGACGTTTGATTGTTAGAATTGGTTGGATATTTCGAAGGCTAATGAAATGATTGCTCTTTCATACTTTTGTCAAGATTAAAGCTCATTTGAAGGCCTTTTGATGTGGAAAATGAGAAATAAACATGCTTTAAGGGATGACAAAGAATTCTCACAGACTTCAACAAAGAATTCATCTAGAGTATAATTGCGCAGGTATCAATACAGATGGACTTGGTTGTAGAAGAGGCAGAGCTCAAAAATATTTCATTAGGCACCCAACCAAGAAGATTTATTTCAAGATGACAAGAGCAGCTAGAGGGAAATGTACTTATTTAAAGTTACCAAACACAGCTTGGACAATAACTCAGCAAGGCTGGGGACGAAGAGTTCACTGAAACTCTTAAGTTGACTTGGAAAATTAAAGTTGTATTTAAATACAGTAAATTTAAGTGAAACAGATATTTTTCATTGAACTTAAAATTCACAATCTCCATGCAAATTTTCAATAATAACTCATTTCAAAGTACATAGATAATGCAATATGAATATACTACAAAACACCATGGAATCTGAATATGGAACAAATCTATTGGTTGTCTATTGCGAAATTGAATTCACAAAACAAGAAAAATGAGTGCTTCTTTATCTTTTTCAGTGTCTTTAATAGACAGACGACCAAATCTGACTTGTGAGACTCAAGAGTCAAACTTGTCAAGTCAATTTGACTCGCAAGTCAAACTCACTGTGTCAATCTGAGTCAAGACTTGGGTCAAACTCATTGTGTCAATCCAACTTGTTTTTGACATGCAAATTAAACTCGTGAGTATGACATGGGGCCAACTTAGATTTGGAAGGGCTGACTTGACTCAGTTTACTCAAAGTGTAGAGTCAATTCAGACTTGGAAGAGTCTAGTAACTATGTCACTTGTTGTAGGGAGATCAAACGTCGTTGCTCAGAGGTATGGCAATAATGAAGCCAACAATTCAAGATGGGGCAATATAAATAATCCACTTCAATATGATAAATATGGCCGGGCCATTGTATAGAAAGTGCATTCTGCCTGGTCAGAATCTGATGAAAAATGTGCCCTAACTCATTCATGGAGAAATCTCCAATTGTGGAGTCACAGCTTCCAAACCCAATATTGAAGATATTGAAACAAAACATGCTACAGATGAAATTGACAGATATACTCTGGCATTCTCTCTCTTGTTTTAAACTGAATTAAAAGATTTTAGTTATTGGAAAGTATTTTTCTTCTATGTCTCCAATTATTTCAAAGAATAGTTTCATCTCTAATAGTTAGCTGGTTCGATTAGGAGATTTTTCTCTATTTCCTCCCCTTTTACTGTTTTCCCTGTACTTGCTTGAGACTGCTATAAATGGTTACTTATGGATTCTGCTTATGTATTCAACCACTTAGTGACATAGTTCTGAATTCTTCTCAATAAGAAAAAACGTAGGGAATGACCAGAGCAAATTTATCAGAAAAAAAAAGTAACTTTTTCTAGAACTGCATTGTTGAAACTTTATATTATAAATTGCCTGAATGTGCCATAGACACATACATACCTAAAAGATGAAAAAGCTTTCAGCTTAGCAAATCGTTATGAAGCTTGTACATTAATGAAATTTTTTCAAAATTCAAATATGTAAACGTAAGATAGATGTGAATCCCATAAAATTGACTACCAACCACCAAAGTGAATCAGAAGAGGAAGCCCTAAAATTAACATACTTGCTAGAGAGATACATTTTAGTGAATCAGGAGCTGCAGAGTTTTGACCCGATGGTCCAGTTGAAGGAACCTCTACTAATCCAGAAGTTCCACTTCTCGGTGACCGTGAAGTAGATTTGCCTGGTGACAAAGCTGCAGGTGACGGAGCTTCAACTGGTGGAGCCGGCAAGGCAGAAGGGGGCCTTGTCAAAGTGGGTAGAACATGTTTGGCTGCATAAAATACCCTCAGTCAATCACCTTTCAGCTTTACAAGCAAATAATATTTACGATGTCCATAGGATCCTAAGAAAAGAATAAAACTAGTCCATCTATTGGGTTACATAAATGCTAAGAGAAACATTATGCATACCAGGGCACTGGGGTTGAAGGGAATTTTCCAATCTGAAATTCAGGACAACACAGAATATATGTAAATTAGCAGAATGCTGCTATTGGTATGGTAGACTCTTAGAAAAAAATCTTAGAAACTTAGAAATCTCGGTAGGATGAAAAGTTCTTACAATGTAAGAATTGTGTTGTTAACATAACCATTGTACAAACATTTTGTAACGTTACACCCTCCACTTGTTGGCTGTGCAGTGACATTTCCAATCATAAGATTGCTGTTGTTGCATTGCATACTAGAACAGGATGAAGCCAGAGGTGCTGGTGCACAGTACAGACTGCCATTTGACAGATAGGCCAAGTCAAAAAAACAGTGATAAACAAACAGAATAAAAAATGATAGGAGCAGTAAAAGGAAAATTAAGTTGACGCGAAGCTCTTACTCTAAATCCCTTGGGCCACAGCTGCATTGCAAACAGTGGCTGGCAGCAATTGCATAGCTTCCATTTGCAACAAGCAAGTTTCGGTCCGTGGATTTATTAGAAATGTTCGATGAGCATGCTGCAAACATTAGCACATTTGTTAGGATTAAAAAAACTCTGCAAGTGTGAGAAAGGCAGTATCTTAGCAGCCTCCCACTAATGCAGCTATTATTCTGTTATGGCAAATCACATTTCTTTCTTTATGCAGGATTCATTCACTGCAGGCATCGTGGTTGTTTTTAAAATGGGAATGTTTACAAATCTTCAATATTCAAAACGAAAATGAAGAATATGTGTTTGGGGCACCATCAACAAACAACCAAGTTTTGCATAGTTGTGGAAGTAAATGCCCCGTAAGATCCTCTTTAGGATGCATAGTTCTGGTCGCCATGGCATGGTACCTTAAAAAGCTCTTGCACATCTGCTTTAAGTATCAAAAGCTAAAAGGCACGGCCCAACTAATGTATGTTGAGCAAAGGAAGCGCTAGAGCATCTGAACACTTGAATATAATCTCTACAGCCATTTATCTATTCTGTGTAACTTGAAACTTGAAAGAAAACTGTATTCTTTTGGCTTCACTGCTAGATTATGTACCAAAACAACTAGTGGGGACTAGAACAGTTGATTGAGCAAAACACTTTAATCTCCTAAACCTAGTAGGACTGATGAAAGCCCTTACAGCTATAAGCACTCGGAGACTAGTCAGTAGAGGAGGCTTAGATAGGAATGATGAAAGCCTTTACAGCTATAAGCACTTGGAGACTAGTCAGTAGAGAAGGTTTAGGTAGAAATGATGAAAGCCTTTACATCCATAAGCTCTTGGAGACTAATCACTAGAGAACCTGCCCCTTGCAAAGGTCAGACGAGGATTGAAAACAAAATTCTTGAACCATGAGCCTGTCACTGTCTTGTGCTTTCGTTGTTCAATAAAGTACTTGAAGACCATTTAAATGCACCAATAGAAGTGAGGTACTTTACATCTCATGTGTGGAAGATATTAGTGTTTGTCTTCTTTGTGTGTGTGTTTGTTGTGTAATGCTAAAGAAAGGCTGACATATAAAATAAGATTGAATATATATATCACTAAAGAAACTTGGTAAGACCTAATCTGTCCAGCTGTGGTCTAGTGGAAACTTGGAGTGGTTGCTGCGACAATGGCCCAGTTCAAAAATGCAAGGCATGCTCCCACTACATGGGGTTTGTTGAATATAGCTATTGATATTGACGTAACCTTTCGGTTACCATCTGTATAGAAATGGTTTCCCATTTAAAAAAGAGAAACTTGGAAAGACCCAAAATATTTAAACCAATCATTCGAGAAACTTGGAAAAGAGTCAAGACCCAAAGTGTTTGAACCAACCAATCAAAAACCTTGTTTACATTGAAATTGAGCACTTTGGAGGCCAACCAATACAGGACATTGAGAAGGAGTATACTGCAAATCTTTTGAGCCTTCATTAAGCCCATGAAATACTCTTCTCCTACCCACACGTAATCATATTGAGCATTTGAATACCCTTCATGAGAGACAATCCCTACTCCAGGTTAACGCACAAACCAGCATGTGATGAATGTGTTGTTTTGTAATTCCAACTTGCTGTTTAGTTTATAAGAAAAATAGTTCTATATTAATTCCAGAAATCTGTATATGCAAAAGACAGAGTACGTTCTGCACCAGTACAAGATTTTGCATATTAAAGGATACTCTTAGATCATGAACGGTCTTAGAGTATGCACCTAGTCTAACTTTCCAAAACCATAAAACATCTAAGTTTCACATCATTCCAAGCTTCTATTTAAAAATATTGTATGCATCAATCCGAAGGGGTTAACTCAATTGGTTGTCACCAATGATATTGGCCATTTGACTATTCTGTGAGGGCAGGTGCCCACTGCCCAGTTCAAATCTGCACTGTTGGGAACAGAAAGCAGCAATTTGCAAAAGCTTCCAAGAAATTATTTATATAATATATATTTTAATATATTATGATGGATATATACAGAAAGGCATGCAGAATGTCAAATTAGTTGCAAGCAATCTGAAGACAAGTACTTAACTACTAGATTAACAATGATCATTAATGCATCAACCATCAATCATCTAGCAGATATAACATTGTCATTAATTTATTCAACCATAACATCAACCTTCAAGTTTCAAGTTTCAACAGTTAACATTTGTCATCAACACACTGTAACAGATAACATCAACCATGAAATGAAACAAAGCATTGTATTCAATGTTCATGACCAAAGAGTTGTAATATGCAGTCAACAGTTCAAAGTTCGAACTTAAACTGTCATATAATGTTTACAAAATAGGCCATAATAAAGACAAAGGAATCATTAAGTTATAGAAACAAGTTTCTAAACAGAAAAAAGACAAATAATTCTAATGTCTACTTCTCTTTCCTCTTCCCATGAGAAACTTCTAATTTATTTTCTTGTGATCTAGGGATAATAGGACTAAGAGTATGTGGAAGTGGCTGTGGAATACAACCATGAGCTATATGGCCCCCACACAATGCTGGAGGTTGTAAAGCTAAAGCTACTACCTCTGGAAACCTACCAGTTCCAGCAATGGGGGTGGTGCCTATGGTACATTATCACCATCACGAGTCCCATGAGCCAAAAGTTCAGCCTCCAAATACTCTGTTCCATTCTCCAAATTAGCCTCCTCTAGATTGCTGTCCCAACTCGTATATATTATATCATTCTTCACCACCTCACAATAATGGGAAAACAAACTCAAGTTCTAGTACACATAAACCAAGTTTTTTGTTGAGTCTACTTCAGGTTGTTTCTCTTCACGATGAGGATGAAGTTGTAGGTGCTCCAACACCTCTCTGCAAAAGAAGCGTTTGCAACCTATGAAAGCAACCTCACCGCCAATTTATGCAAGATGCAGATGTATACATGTTCAACAATTCAATAGGATTCAACCTATTTCAATCTTTAGTTGCATGCAGAATAACAAAGATTCCATGTTCACTGATATACTTGCTCAATCCGCTTCATGCTTGAGCACACTTCTCATCATTAAGGACTAACTTGTCTAATGCAAGCATATACCCACTCTGTACCTCTCGATCTATGTATGGTTTTCTCTTAACCCCACTCCTAGGTGATAGTTGAGCCAACCAAGATGGAGATTGGTATTTGGGTGTAAGGACATATGCTAAGGCATGGAGTGGAACATTCAAATTATCCCTACTTTTTACCACATGTTTATGAATATGATCATACAAGAAAACGTCTCTCTAATCAACAATGTCTTTGATCTAGCCTAGCTCTTTGTCCATCTTCTCATACACCTCCCCAATCACTGGTTGATCTATATCTTCAAACCAAACCGTATTATAAATGGGCTTGGTGAACTGCAAAACATGCCTAACCTATGCGCAAAATTGACCATAAAAAATGGTGTTGTCCAGCTCTTGAAATTCATGTCTATCAGATGCAGATGCAACCCTATCTTTCAAGCGCTGCCATGAATCACTTGAGACCATACTAGCCAGAGGTGAGGTAATAGCTACCAAATATGGCATTTGCAATCTTAAGTAGCTCCAATTTATAATAATTGAGGAAACTGTAATGGACATGACTATGGTTGGTAATAAATTTGATCATACTCTTCCCATTCTTGTACAATGCACCAAGCCATCTATAATCGTGCTCCTTCGACTAAATAATAGCATGCATCAAGAGGTTCAATGTGTGCACCAAACACCCAACTAGGATACATATCCTCAAGGATTATTCTCGATGCCTCAAAATTAGCAAATTTATTAGTAATGACTTGAATGACATTGAATGGCCCAATCGCTTAAATGGTTTTAATTAAGGGCTCTGCAATATTAATATCAATCTTGTAACATTCCGAGTAGTCATGGGATGAAAGAAAGATCAAACCACTAGCAAACACACCAAATTTTTTATCAGTGGTCTACCTTTAACATTCTTCTAACCATTAGATACAATGGATACCCCATATTCGGTCCAATCATTTGTAAATTCTCCTAGAGCACTATGGATTTTGGCTCTTTCCTTATCAAGTCTCATGGTGCTAGCTTTCTCATACCCAAGGCTACTGTACCATTTAGGGGCATTGCTGATGGCATGTACCATCCCATGCCAATAGGGTGAGTGATGAACATTGAATGGTATGCCACATGCATAGAGAACCCGAAACACTTTTGCATCCATGCCATCCCTGCAACCTTATTCCAGAAAATATGCTATTGTTTAACACCTTAAATAGATGGGTGAGGATCGACTAGCATGGGGCAATGGGGATAGACCACCAAACATTCTATATAAGGTCTCAAATTCAACCTTTGATTTTTTGGATTTTTTTGTGCTTCCACCTATTCCCTCATGTATTTTTGTTTGTCTTTTGCTAGCACTTTATCATAGGTTTTGACTCCTATTGCCTTACTCTTCCTTTCATCACCTAGCATACTCCCACAGAGATGCTTCCTCACATGGGTATACATGAACCTATGTAAATTGTGTTACATTGGGGGCATGTAAATTTATTGGTTTTGCCCCTTTCCCTCCCTCATGCCTCGCCACATATTTTCATAAGTGTGTTGAAATTTCTTAGGGTGTAATTTCCATCATCACTATCAACTTCATCATCCACATCATCCCCTTCTAATTCTTCTTTGTCTTTGTGGCATGGGCCGCTGCCATAGTCTGCTTCTTCCTCCTCATCATTGGTATTTCAGTTTCCCAACAACATTGTCATAATAAAAAATGGAAACAGAATGATAAACCACATACCTATCATGCTTCTTGAAAGTTGATAATACCCTGCTATCTGCAATAGAATGAGATAGAAGGAACGGGAAAGAGTAGGAGAAGTGCGTTTTAACATAGAAAATATACAAGTTTACACCACATGGAAAGCGAACAAGAATGGGCTTAGAGCCTACCGCTTCAGATCTCCAATAATGGTTGAATGTAATTATGGCAACCTTCAATCTCTCTTCCAAGTCCTCACAAATCTGCTCCTCAACAATTAGCAAAAAGCCCACTCAAAGCCCTAGCAAAGATGAATGAAAAGAGTGATAGAATGAGAGCAAATGGAGTGAAAAAGTGTTTTAATCCATTAATAAACACTAGGCATGAGTTATTTTCCTTGCCCCCAAAATAATAATAATAATAATAAAATAATCGCTAGATAAATGGAAGAGCTCAAGAAATGTTTTCTAATGACTTGAGAGCACCCTCAGAACAATTCAGGAGTGTCCTGGGAGTGCTTTCCCCAAATTACTTCCCATAAGGGCAGGGAGCACTCTAAAACCCCTGGAAGCATGCTCCCTAACAATGCTCTCAAGCAAGAGCAACCAAAAGCATGCTTCCAAGGGCGCTTTGGGGGCACTCCCACTCTAAATGCAATTTGGGAGCAAAGTGAAAGGGTGGGGAAGAGGGGGAGGTGGGGCACAGGGCACTCCCACACAGTGTAGATTCAAATCCCCCTGGGTAAGGCACACAAGCCTATGCCAACGGGTTTACTAGGGATGCCATCCAAGAATGTGTAGAAGCATCCTTTGCATTACCCCCACAAAGCTTTTGTTGGAAAAAAATATTGTATGCATCATATTCTTGGGCGCTGATGAATTGTAAAAAACATGTTATTCAAGCTCAGCTGAACTAGCCAATTATATGGACCGAAAATGACTCCAACTTTGCAAAGGCATGTGAACAGAAGTTCCAACTTCCAAGTAATATATTCATGGAAATGAATTACACATTTCAACAATGTCTTATTTCTGTTAGGACCAGCGTTGTACACAATGCACGTGCACAGTAAATAAATAACAAGGAACGCTTCTTAGGCTTTTAGTTCACTCAATTCTTTGCCCTCCTCAAAGAAAGTGGGATCTAAAGTGCGAACTGGAAAACATATTGCAGTTACATATGCCATTTGACAGAAAAAATATTTAAGCATATGGGGGGTTTCACAGTTCAACTTTATCAAATATCATTTTTCAGGATTAACGGCATATTTCAAAGTCGTTCATGTATCATCCATCTCCCATGAGTGTCATTCAGTTATAAGGCATTTGACAGGCATATTCAAAGTCCCATGAGTGTCATTCAGTTATAAGGCATTTGACAGGCGTATTCAAAGTCCCATGAGTGTCACTCAGTTATAAGGCATTTGACAGGCATATTCAAAGTCCCATGAGTGTCATTCAGTTATAAGGCATTTGACAGGCATATTCAAAGTCGTTCATGTATGATCCATCTCCCATGAGTGTCATTCAGTTACAAGGCATTTGACAGGCAATCCCAGATTGCAGTCAAATGGCATTTCTGGAAGACAGATTGCAGTTACAAGGCATTTGACAGGGCAATTCCAACATGTCCACATTCATCATGGAGTCACTCTATTATGCATTCAGTCTATTATGTTAGTAAGAGGGGTCATTACCTCTATGGACAACTCCATTGCATAAGTTCATCATGGTATGTCGTGGCATGAGGGTCCTGGTATAATAAGACTTAAAATGATAACCCAGACCAAACTTCACAAACAATGTGGGATTAAAAACAAAAGGAGATTCAAAAACATTACATGATTTTAGCATGCCATTTTATTTATTCTTTCACTAATGATGAGTGCTCTTTCTCCAAGGATGGGTGAAGGTGTCACCCAAAACCTCAGATCAATCTCGCTTCATTGTACAGTTAAAATCACAAAATCCAATGGATAATCCATATATCATATAGCAATACTTTGTCAACCATTGTAGCCCAGTGGGCTAGCTCAAATGGTGAGCCCTGGGCTGACTGTCTCCGTTGCATGCCTTATCATGATAGTTGTTCCTTGGAAAAGAGAAATTGACAAGTATAACACAAAGGAAAGCAATTCAAAGAGAAAGAGAAGAGAAGCAACAACCTGACAAGGGTACCGCTAGAATATCCCCCGGTACAATCAAGGAGGAGCCTAGCGAATTCACACTCATCAAGTCCGTCACCGTAGTTAGATACTCCATAGCGATGCTGAGCAGACTATCTCCACGCTGAACAAGGTATGACAAGAAAACAGCTGGGAGGCCATTATCGCTCTCATTGAAACAGTTACAGGGCAGAGGAATAACCAGCGATTCCCCAATGTCCACACCGTCGGGACTCGTTAGGCGATTCGCTTCCTTGATCTGCCCAGTCGTTATCAACTTCCCAAAAACATTGTTGGCGATGGTGGAGAGGGTGTCCGCCGCCTTCACCTTGTAAGTAGTAGAAACGGATTTCCGAATACCACCCACGCACTGGCATGTTGTGGGGATTTGGAGCATGTAATTTGCAGGAATTATCTGATTCTCCGCGTCCGAGAAGGACATGTCGAAGGCATTGGCTCCCAGGAGCGCCACCGGGTCCACTTGGAAACGCGTGGCCACTTCCGACAGTTTCAGGTCCGTGGGGAGCCCGTATAAGAGCAGTGAGGAGCAACTGTCGTGCCCATCGCAGGGCTCTATTGTGGACTTGGAATTCACCCCTCCGACAACCACAACAAGAACCGCCACCACCAACTGCACCCGCATCGTTTTGCAGGAAAATTGATGAACAAGAAATGTTTGGGAAGAGCTAGGTACCTACTGCAGATACAGACAAGCTCTGAACCTTACTCATTTGCACACTGATTGAGATTGATCGAGTATTAAAAGTAATCAAGATCAATGAACGAGAAAAAGCTCTGCTCAAACATTCGGGAATCGCCAGCACCAGGCCTTGTGTCCCACAAAATTTCTTTTAGCAAATCACTCTGATTATGATGGGTCACGGGTGACTCTGCAATTGTCTTATATGATCGAACATATTTTCAAGACAATTCCAGGGGGTTGTACAAGTGGAACCGCCATGTTCTTATAAACTTTCTCTTTTTGTGGGTAATCCATTCGCCCATTTGTCTTCTATATGCCTCCTACAGTACACAATTGCAGAGGGCCATCCTGATATATTCTCAATCATTTTAAGGACTAAAATGATAATATGGCCTGAAATCCTGATATATTCTCATTCATTTCATTAGGACTAAAATGATAACGTGGCCTTAAATTAAAGAGAAACTCAGGTTTTGTCAACTTTAATAGTTGGCCCAGGTTATAACTTCACGAAATCATAAAAAAAATTGACCAAATGAACATAAAAGGAAAAGACAAAGTTAAAGTTAAAGAGTGAGATTCGCTCATCATAAACCTACCTAAATCGTAGACTAACTTGCATGTCTTAAAAAGCTTCAATAAATAAGTTTATAAATTTTAAAAAGTAATAATGATATAAAAATTACTAAGAATATATAGATCTATATATATATGAAATAGCTCGACGGTTAGCTGAATTGGTAAGACGTGCACACACTCTCTCGGTTCGGGGAGAGGTCACGGGTTCGAGCGTAGTCCTTTGGGGTTAGGCCTTCTGCGAGGATGGCCGGCGGTTTACCACCTCTACCATCCACTAATGTGGGGAAGTATTGCTGGGTTTCATTGATGTGTGATTTATAAATATATATAGGTAATTAAATATTATGGTAGATAAATGATTAATAAAAATAATTAGTTTTTTTGAAAAAATATTGTTTTTTTAAAAAGATGGTAGGTAGACAATTCTATGGTGTACAAAGATTTTTTGATAAGCTGACTGTATTTTTTAATAATGTTTTGTTAGTTTTGTTAGTTTTTAATTGGAAAAAGATTGTAATGAAAGACTGTATTAATCTTATTTTCTTATAGAAGGTTTATTCTTAGAACTGTAGAATTATGGTCTAGTTAGTAGTGTATTTATTTTGATACAAAGAATACAAACTGAGTTTATAGTTTCAGATTTTAAATATATTTTGTGTTCTTATAAGAATAATATTTAGTTAGTTTTTTTAATGTGTGGAAAAAAGCTATGCAAAATGAATAAAAAAATTAAATATATAACAGAAAGTTATATTTATAATAAAAATAAATTATAATAATAATAAACAAAATTTAATAATTTAAATTAGTTTAATCATTTTGGAATTGTTATAACATATATTGATAAATATTGTTGAAAACTAATTTAAAAGTTGAAAGGAAATATGCATCTCTTCTCATTTATATGAACAAGGGCTACTAAGTGGCAATGTCCCAAGGTTGTCATTGCTTTATTTGTGGACACCTGTTAGCAATAACTATTTGTATGAAGCCTTGGGCAATAGGTCCTAAAAAGTGATCTAAAACATTTGTCTTGATCTTGAATAGTTAATGCTAATGTAACAATTGTGAGAACAAGTTTAAAATAGAGTTGAAAAAATTAAAAAGCATTTTTTTCATTCTTTAAATACAAGAGCACCTCTATAGTAAACCAAAGTTGTCTCTTTAATCACCTTCTCACAAATACAAATATACAACTAAAAAAAATACCAATTAGATGAGAAAGCAATGAGTGTCTTATGTTTCCACCTTTGTTATATTAATCAATCTATAGTTTATGTATTTGTTTTTGCCATAAATACTTTTATGCATATAGATATTTTTATCCATATAAATGTGATTAAGTATTAAATGTGAAGATTTCAATGTTTTTTAATTTTTTTTTAACAATTATATTATCTCTCATGTAAAAAAAATTCATTCAATATTTGTAATCATATTTATAATTATAAACAACAAATCAAAATATTGCAAATTGGAAATTTATTTGATAAATGATAAGTAGTATTGAACAAAATTATTTTAATTATTCATAAATATTTGTATTTATTATCTAATAAAATTATATATATTAACCAAATTTTCAATCCAACATCATAAAAAATATCAACTTATTTGCGTTGTATGGTTATACTCTACCTATCAACCAACACGGTATCTGTGATAAAATGATGACTCCAATGGTTAAGAACTTTTAACATATTGAAAATTAATTTGATAAATGATAAGTAGTATTAATCAAACTTATTTTAATTATTTATAAATATTTGTATTTGTTAGCTAATAAAATTATATATATTAACCAAATTTTCAATCCAACATCATAAAAAAATCAACTTATTTTCATTGTATGGTTATACTCTACCTATCAACCAACATCATAATGTATCTGTGATAAAAGGATGATTCCAATGGAAAAGAACTTTTAACAGATTTTCATTGCATCCACCATGAGAATATGGAGAATAACAAAACTATAATCCAATAAATTTGAAAATATACCAAATAAATGAAAAGTAAACCATGATGGTTTTTTTTTAATAATGAAAAAGGATGCATCTAATTTGAAAATATACCAAATAAATGAATACTACCTTAACAACATCAAACTTGTACTATTGTGAAAGGCTATCTTTATTATCCATCTTTGGAATATCCTAACAATGCTAATATGAACAGGGCTTCATGGCACCACCAAGGTTAGATTAGTAAATAGAAGCATATGTTTGTTGAGCCTGTGTTGATGAGTAAATAGTTGTAATGTGTTGCTTGGATGATATTTTTTATTTTTATGTTATTGGTTCCCATGATGATGAATGATCAAATTCATTACATTTCCAATGACAATGCACTTTCCAAAGTTATTGAATGCACTTGGTAGTAGTTCACATGCATTGTAACTAAGACATTGACAACCTAATTAGTGTTGAAGGAGTATTTAAATTAGCATCTATGAAAACCATGATACTAGTGTCTTTATTTGATATTCTTAATACCCATTTTTTCGAATAAAAAATGCAAAAGAAAGTAATACTTCACTTATATGTATACATTACTAAAATAGATGTCTACTTAATATACCATGGTTGTACCTAATAAACTCTTGAAAATTGATCATCATTTAATCCAAAACATATAAAAATATAAATATATAATCTACTCTTTTGATTGAGATAAAATGCTTGTACATCAAACCAAACTTAGCATTTTGATAAAATACTAAATATATTTATTTTAAAAATATTTGTTTTAAAAAATATCCCAAATATAAAGAACTTCATATTTGACATCTTCATAAGGGTACCAAACACTTGTTTTCAGATGTTCATTTTAAATAAAATTATTTTAAGATCCAAATATAAATAACTTCATACTTTGTATTTAGTTATTTATATTTAGGATCTTAAAATATATTTATTTAAAATAAACATCTAAAAACACACCTTTATCCTTTTTAAGAGTAGACCAACACCTTTATCCTCAGAAGTGTATTGAAAATATAATGAACTTCATTGAAATATTCATACTTTGCATTTAAACCCTGAAAGTTAATAATATAAACCCTGAAAATTATAAATAAAAAAACACCACACAGATTGATATTGATCTGCTTTTGAAATATTTGGATTGTGTGTTTTTGAAATATTTGGACTCTGTGCTTTAAATAAATTGTAATTTTTTTATTAATAAATGTGCTTACAACGCTGAGTAAGGATTAGGGAGGATTGTGGGAAGACCCAAACCCCAAACACATAACTCCTTCGAAAACATGTTGGAATAAATTAAGATAGAGAGAGATATATATTTCATTATGCTTTTATTTCTTTATGGTGGTAAATGTTTCGCCGAGGGATTGATCGCTCGATTGTACACAGTCTTGAGCTACCCTATAGTGAAAAAAGGGTTTAATTCTTGGAGGTCAGAAGTGCGCTTCAACCGCGTTTATGCCCATAGGAAACATTTTTCTTTCAGAATTTACAGTTGAACATTAAATATCGCATAAGAAAAGAAAAAATATAATTAAAGGCATGGAGATTGGTTGATTTCAAGGAAAACAAGAAAATTTAAACTTCTAAATCCGGAAAGAAAGAATGAAGACAATGCGTGTATTCCATTCAACTGAAACTACTCGTTGGTAACCAAGAAATTCCAAAACAAAAATCTGAAAAAAAACAATTATGGCAAAAACTCAAGCTTACTTTAGGTTACCTATTTGTTAGCTGGGAAACGCAATGATCTCTCAAAACAGAGATGCAAAGTTCAAATCTCATAGACCCCTCCACTATGGGTTATTGTACCATGTTAATACATATCATTGTTGAAATCTCCGCACAGATCAAACAAAAGCCATTGCCTATCCAAACACAGAGACAGAAAGAACTAAAAAGACTTGAATGGACATAAATCATAACACGCTACAAATTTAATATACAATTAATAATATATGAGAACAAGTACGCCTTATTAGGATCAATCCGCCAGAGAAGTAAATCTATTCAGAACCTCCTGTTGAGTGGCAGACCTAGTTTTTTTTAAGACAAAATCATCAAGAATATAGCAATAGAAAATAAAACATAAATCTTTGAATCTTCTAACCCACAAAATAAAAACCAAATACAAATTCAAAGAAATTTCCACACAGATTAAAGTTTTAAACATAAAGCCAATAAAAAATGCAAAACTAATTCAAGTTAAGAATCCAAAAGAACCCATCACCAAAAAACAAACGGGAAAATCATAAAGATAACAACAATGCAAGAACTTGGATTTGTTTTATGCGAACCATTATCTTATATCCTCCTCACCTAATTAGGCAACATATAAAAGCTTGAAATAATTTTAAAAACCCAATTCCTAAACCTGCAAAGGGTATCGACGTGAACCAAAACCAGGAAAAAATTTCCAAAACAATTAAAAACCAAGTATTCAACATTAAAGCAACCCAAATGGTGATAAGAGAGGAGAAACCTGGATTGTTCTCCATCCCAGAAAACAAACAGAAGTCTCAAGAGTTTGAAATCCAATGTAAAGCTTGTTACATTTCTTACTCTCTCCTCAAGAATTGTTATGAACGAGGCCATCAAAAACATAACCCAATGTAAAGCTTGTTACATTTCTTACTCTCTCCTCAAGAATTGTTATGAACGAGGCCATCAAAAACATAACCATCTGCAGAAGCACCAACATTAGCAATTGATTTGCAAGGCTCAATAGCTCATAGCTAAAGCTGAGCGTGGACGGAGGAGGGGTTGTTTATTATTCATGTCTCATTTGTTCGAATTATTGTAGTTGTGCATGGAAAATGACATGTCAAGCCCGAGGTCTCATCCACGTTTGAACTATAAGGTTATTAGTTGGTGATGGGGCAAACACGCTTGTGTTTGCTAGAGATTGAATCTCAAAATTAATGGCCACCATCATTCCACCTCTACATAGATTCTCATTTTCTACTTACTTCCGGGTCTTGGGACACAAAGTCCCAACCATCCTTAACAAACATGTACGTTAGGTCCATCCAACGGACCAACAACGAAGTCAATGTTGGTCTGTTGGATGGACCGAACGTACATGTTTTTTAAGCTTAGACTATATTCTCAGGCCTACGCCACCTATATAAACCAATAGAAAACAAGATAAATCAAAATTTAAATAATACCCCAAAAGTTTTTGATAAAAACTATACCAAAAACATTTGAAATATAAAAATTTGAAGGAGCCTCCTAAATTAATTCACATGAACGAATCATATATATCCCGTGTTGGGGACATAATAATGGTGTAATAAGACAAGGAAAGAGTTAGATTTTAAGGTATGCGCTTTCAAGATTTGAGTTTTTAGTCTTCATTATGGTTATGGTTTTTATTGCTTGTATCTAATTAGTCTAGATATTAATGATCTTTGGTCTTCAAACATAAATGATTATGGTTGATATTTGAAGTCAAGAAGAAGGGAGTAATAAGCCAAAGTAAATATATACTATATATAAGTAGATTTTGTGCTCTAGACTCTAAACAAGATTTGAGTCTAAGCACTCATTTGAAAGTTGAGATGATACATGTGTGTATTTTCCAATCTCTCTAGAGAAAACAAGAGGTCTTAGATGGAGCTAGATCTAAGAGTATGTAATAGCTTTAAAATTGAGTAAGCTCTAATATAATGTTGCATTGCAACACACCTTTTGTCTTCATAATTAATCTAGTATCTCAACATGATGATGTGAGGATCTAGATAATAATATCTACCCCATACAAATTGAGAAAAAAAAAGTATTCACCTTTGGGTATTCCAAAGTTATAGCAGTTTTACACTATGTTAATCCAGATATTGATAATCATCTACCGTCCATCCTCATTATTCTTGATTCCACCTTAAAAAAAATCATGGATGGAGTAGATTAAATCATTAATATAACATTCTAAGGTATATTGTGTTTTTACCATGAAAGTTGTTTCCTCTTAAACTTCATCAAAATTACTATGCATGTGTCTAGTTTTTTTTTCGTGGTAAAAAAGATGTTAAATTTAAAATCATGTTGTCATATGCATGGGTAATGCTTATGTAATCCTACTTCAACTTAAAAAATATATAATGCTTATAGGAAACCATAATAATAATATTACATGTTAGCCAATATAGGATAATCAAAATTATATTTTCACATATTTATATGTGCATAAGTTTTGTGTAGCACTAATGTATAGCATAAGTTTTGAGTATCATCCAAATATGTGTGTGTGGGGTTCCTCCTTGCATTTGGATTTAAGATGGATCTATGCTGGTTTTAATTATTGTAAGTTTTGTAAAATTTAAATATTACATGGATAATATGGTCGACATGTTATTCTTTTGCAATGTGGGTTATAGTTGCCACATGAGTGTTACTCATGTTTAATGTGGGTTATAGTTGCCACATGAGTGTTACTCATGTTTTTTTTTTGTTTAAGCCCATAGATAATTTTTTAAATTATATATTTTTATTTTTGGTAACGTTACTTTACAACTTACAATATCTCCCTAGAGCACCTTGCTACATGAGCTTGATACATCTTAAGTAATAATAAAATTAATAGTTCAAAGGACTTGATCCCTTCCAATGTTTGATAGATCCAAGATTAGCATAAATCTACACTGGTATAAAAGGAAATCTAACTTCACTTTGAGATATCTTAATGGCCAACTCTCTCATAGAAATTAGCATTCATCATCATATATTACCTCCTAATGAACCTATATGTAAGCTATATAACATTAATGTTGGATGAGAAGAACACTACTCGTATATATATAGTTCCTTGCACTTTGAGATTGTAGGCTCATTACGAAGACAAGATGTGTACTTACCTTTTTATTAGAAAGTTTATTAATTTTTGAAGTCGTTACATTCCATTCTATCTAACACCATCATTGGACCTCTGGTCTTGTTATCTCATTATTCAAAGGAATTCACAAAAGACACATTTATCCTATCAATTATCAAAAGAGTATTTGGTGTTAGATATCATCCATAAAGAGTATTTGGTGTTAGATATCATCTATAGTACAAAGCATAAGCTTTGCTCATAGTGCAATGTCATTATGTCATATTACTTGTTTCATTTTTATCTCAAATATTAGGTGATATCTCGATTTTTTTTAATCTCTTAGCTCCTTGTATTTTTTCTTTAGTTCATATTCACACCAAATCTTGATGTACTTACTTTCCTCTTTCAATTCATATTGGAAATTTCTTTTCTTTCGTCTTTTTTAAAATCCATGAACCAAAAGAAATCACTCATAAAACATTAATATTATTTTTAATTAAATGAAATCTTCATTAAAATCTTGATTTAGTCTAGAACCTATAAACAAAATTTCCTTTCCATTCCAACTAGCCACATTTGGTCAATTCAATGCAAAGTTTATGCAATCCTTCATCATGTATTTGATGACTTTAAAGCACATATATTCCTCTATAAAGAAATACCCCATAAATATGGCACTTTAGTGAGCCCAGTGGTTAAAAACATGGGTTTCCTTCTCAAAGGTTATAGGTCAAAACTAAAGAGGGTAGGATATGTATACTTCCATAAACTAAGTAGTCAAATTCTTGCTTGAAGGGATCACTTGTCTCACAAACAAGGAGGGTTCATACATCAATATTTGACATCAAACTAGGAAGTGACATTTAATTAGATTATAATTATTATTTTATTAATAAATAATGTGCACATTAACATTAATTCGCTACCTACATGGATGGGGTGGAAAGGACACAACATAGACAGTCACCAAGAGACAAAGGATGGCACATGTGATATTTACCATATGGATAAGGAGGTTGATGATAGCTCCAGAGGTTTATGGCTATCCAACTCCAAACCAACATCCTTCTCATGATGATCCCCACATAGCATAACATGGCCTCTTGCATTGCCCTTCTTCTATACAAAACACAATATAGTACAACAAATTGAGGAAGGGAACTTCGAAAGATCTAGAGGAAGTAATTGTGTGCATTGATGCAAACATGGAATATATGACATATGAGGTAAAATACCTCAAGAAAGAGACAGTAGAAATAGAGACATAGGAGGAACATTGGAAAAAGGGGAAGGGGAAGGGAGATAAACCAGCATAGCCCAAGCACATAATCAAGGAGAGACCCTCATCAGGTAGGGCTCACTAAGAATCCACCCCCATTAGGGTTTGGATGGTCAACCTAAGGCCACCACAGCCCATAATCTAGAAAAAAATGGAGAAGATTTGTAGCCACGAAGATAATGCTAACACCAAGAAGATAGAAAAGGAATTGGTTCACATCATCCCAAGAATAGGGTTTTCATGCAACATAAACACTAGGTACTTAACACTAGACCTACGCTAGCATACAAAGGAAATGATAACCTATCACATGGATTTGAATTTAGAGAAGTATTTGGGAAGAGTTGCAAGAATTGAATAACAAACACTACTTCTTACTCAAAGACACCCAAGGTTCACGACATGATTTGGAGGACTATGAAGGAACAAGGGATTGAGTAGATTTGGAAGACAACTAGGTAGATTTAAACGTCTTTGAAAATGTGCTTTCCCCTTTCCCTATAGTCTTACTATATTGTATTATTTTATTAGAGTAGCATTGAATGCCATTGATTAATATTTAATTTAAATTAAATTGAAATTGAAAAGAAAAACGATGAGCATGAAAAAACTTTGTTGGACATTATCTACACTTACGTTTATGACTAATGTTAACAATATCGATAACAACACCAAAACATTTAAATTTAAAAAAAAAACACCTTATGATGATGATGATAGTTATTAACGTCTATTGAGACCAACTTTGGTTTATGGAACCTTCAAAAGGAAAGGAGTCACTTGGTTTCTTCATAGTTTTATTTTTATACTAAAATATATTTAAGAGAAGAAATCCTAAATCACCATAGTTATGATGAGTTAAAATGTTAGGAAAGTCAATATTGTAGCAAATGTTTTAAAATTGCACTCTAATGTGGGTGTATGCAGGACATTCTATGAGAAAGTGATTTTCTCTTTCATCCCTCTTTATGTCACAAAGATAACAAATTCTTTCATCCCACGGTGTTTCGGGAATTGTCGAGTGCATATTTTCTTTAAATTTAATGTAATAATACTCTTAATATTATCATTATTTTGCATAATGACCTCTTCCTCAACTCCCCAATGGTATAACATGACTTGGAAACTTTATGCCAACTTCACTTAAGTTAGGTGGTTTTGACTAGAGTATGAAGCAATCATAGGAAACATCTTGTCTCCCATGTTATTTATCATGTTCTTGTACATTAAGTACCTAGTCATACCCATGTTCTCAATCAAGGAGAGACTAGCTTAGTTGAAAAAAAAGGATTGGATAGGGTATATTGCCTTTAATTTTGAGATTATATGTTTTAAAGTTTTTAAAAATTTGTGCCATTCTTCTCCAAAAATCTTTAGAGATGTTACAACCCCAAAATTCACAACCATATAAAATAACACTAATAACTAAAGTCTCAAAGAAAACTTTAATCATATCTCAAAAACATATGTAAGAAGTCACTTCCTCCAAATTGTTGTCATACATATTATCATAAGCAATCTTTTAAAACACATTAAAAAAAAACAATAAATAAATTATAAAAACAATAATTTCTTCTTTTATTAATAAAATCAGTATATCCACTGTAATTGTGTTATTAATTAAAACACTCTCAAACTCCCAGAAAAAATCAAACCCAAAAAAATAATTTAATATAAAAATACATAAGTAGTCACAAAACTTTTGACCTATTTTCTGACTACATTGAAAGCCATTGTCATATATGGAAATTGGTGCATTTTTGTCTTCAATGAAAAAATGAATGTATTCACATGTTTATTTTGTTTTCAATGAAATATTATCTGTACTCAAAAGTTTGACTCAATTATTTTGTTATTTAACTTTAATGCGCTCCAGCTCAATTGATTTGTTGCAGGAAAGAAGGCCTAAGGGATCGATCAAGAATTGGAAATACCTCTGAGTGGAACATCGATAACTTGGCCTTCCAGCAGAGAAGAAAAATTGACAAAGGCATTCACAGCTTTCAGCATCGCTGCGGTGGTTCCGAACTCGGAGGCGATCCCTTGCAGCGTGTTCTCTTTCTGAACCACGTATGAGTAGTGCACCGCTGAAGTAGAAGCGTTGCTTTCCTGGCAGCTGCAAGGGAGCGGAATATAGAGCTTCTGGCCTACATATATTTTATCCGGATTCGTAATATTGTTGGCCGCCGCTATGTCCTGATAAGGAAGAATCCCCCCAAAGACGGTCTCGGCAATCAAAAAAAGACCGTCATTTGGCTGGACCGTGTAGAATGGTCCGCCCTGGGAGGTTCCGTTTCCATTCTTGCAGGCGCAAGAAGAAATGGGCACCTTCACACTGTAGCCCTTGGGCACCGTTGCGCTTGCGGGCACCGACAGCGCCCACCCATTCGCTCCGAGCAACGCAGTGTAGCTCTCCAGCTGAAAGACCGCTGCTATGGCCGACAGGTTGCTTTTCGCCGGCGTCACGAAGCTCACCAGCGCTTCGCATGTCTGGCCCTCCGCTTTGCAGGGCAATCCCAATCCCAGCGCGCCGCCTGCTGCTAAATTTAATAACAAGAATAAACAAATCGCAGATTTAAGGAGCCCCTCCATCTTCATTTTCTGACTCGCAGCTTATACACAGTTGAAGAGCGAGCTACAGAGTTTGTTGGCACTTGGGAGAGCATTGTTATATGATGATGAGACGGCTATGTACAAGTTTTTTAATGGGTTTGATATTCTGTATGGATAATGATGGATTACATCGTTTTCTGACACCGTGGCAACTCTCTATTCGTAACACTAACGTGTTTGGCTCAATGACCTCGGCAGCTGCGACGTACAGAAATAGAAATACCAATTCTTTATAGGATGAGGAATCTTTAGTTTGATGGGAAGAATAATCTGCCTATAACCTCGTGGTTATATGGGTAGATGAAGAGGTCCATCTTGAACGTCTCACAGCTTAGTTCTGTAGTTCTGTCTTGATGGCTTTTATAATAACATAATTGGGTAGTATTTGTATTTTGTTTATCAAAATTTAGAACAAATTTGAATTAGTAAAATATTTTGTATAGGTGTAATATGGATAAGAATTTTTATGGATGGTCTATATAATTATTTAAACACTATAAAACAAAAATATTATTTAATTTTATGTTTTTTTATTAAAATAATTATTTAAAATTTAAAAGGGATTTTATCTTTCAGGTCTAAAGAAAGAACTTCACGCAGATTATTATTCACCATTAGAATTTAAGTACGCTCACTAATAAGTTCATTTAGCTTTTTACAAGGACATTAATAGCAAGCATAGATCCATCTTAAAAGGGATCTACCAAAACTAAAGAAGGATCAAATCTCTCCACATGCAAACATTTTTTTAATAAAGAAAGTGTGTAATGTAATGTTTATGGTTTTAATTTGTATAATTTGTGACATTCGATTAGATGTAGTTTGGGTGGTTGGGATAAATAATCGTTAAACTCTTATTGAGCTCATGTGTATTGACTATGTCATTGTTTGTCATAGCATTTGTACCCATACTTGTACTCAAATTATGCTACTATGATTTTCTTAATTACTTGTAAATTTTAAAAAAGGTAAAACTCCAAAGGAAATTATTTTTCAAAATATAGAAGTTTATTACTTATAGATATAAAGAAGATAGAAGTTTAAAGGAAATTATTTTTCAAAATATAAAGGTTTAAAATAAATTGTTAGCAATTTTCAAATTTTAAGAATGGATGGTATTCTAGAAAATTACTATAGAAATAGAAATAATAATAATAAATATAAATATAAATTCTTATATAAATTTAATGGAAATTGTTTTTTAAATTTAGTAGAATTTTTATAAGTTACAATATTATAAGAAAGTCATTAATCTAATTTTAGATGATTAAAATTGTGTACCTTGTGTAGGAAGGAGATCAAATAAAAAAAATTAACCATCACCATTATGCCTCTTTATTTTTATCTATAAAAATAGAAATAAAATTAAGTATTTTTAAACCAATTTTAAATTTGATAGGGATGTTCTTAAATGATGATATTTATGGTGGTATTTTATGTTTACTAAGGTCTTCAAACCTTATCTTTATTAAAAAAAAAAAAAATTCACTAAAAGATTAAATTTGTTCAATTATCAATTCATTTATCTCTCAATATTATTAAGTGGTAGTCTATAGGTATTGCACACTTGAACACAAAGAATTACTATTGTGCATAGAATGAATATGGAAGACTTTTATGGACAAAATCATCCTCTATCAATTTAAATTTAAGTTAATTGGTCGGAAATGAATGTTCATTTATTTTAACCAAGTAAAATATATACTTAAATGATCATTCAAGTAAGACACTAAGACCACTTTTTTGGAGGCCTTGTGTAGGACAGATTGTTGAGGCAATCCGTTTGGGCAAACAATATTTAGCATGTTGCAGAGCATTTAATTCGGCTGCAATAGACTTGATGATCGTTGGATCTCAAACAACAATCAAACTTGTTGCAGCCGCCTTAAATGCTCTGGAGCGTGCTAAATATTATTTTCCATCAGTTCAAGTCTTAGCTACCATAATTTCAATATATAAAAAAATGTGAAAACACTTTTTCAAAACTAATACAAGTCTTGGAATCATACAAAACTCCCAATTTTCCCAATTTGCATGGCAATACTTTTTTCCTAGTCAAAAATTGGATCTCAATTGAAAGTGCTTAATATATATATATGGGGATTGCCCTTGGCACAAAGGATTGCAATAGAGAGTGAGCAATCACATGGTATTTTAATGATATATATAGGTATGTTTTATTAAAAAAATGAAATGTATATTAAATATAGATTATTAAATTTGTAAATAAGATATATATACATATATATAAACACTTTATAAAAATGTATAACATAATCTATTGTCTCTTGCTAATAACTATTTATGATATGTTTATTTTAATTCACTAAAAATATGTATATTTTATAATAATAAATTAATTTTTTTTCAAAAAAATTATTACTAAAACATGAGAACAAATTTATGGATCATCTAGTATTTAATATCTTGGTAAATAAAAATGTAACATGCCATGGAGTACAACATCTCTTTTTTTTTCACACGGAAAAAGAA
>LPNX010293070.1:0-16166 GCA_001517045.1 Pseudotsuga menziesii | reverse complement strand
TACAACATTATAATATCTATAAAAAAAATACTACATTACTTTTACTAGGTGAAGGCTTTACTAATCAAACACAATTTTAAATCATAAAACTCACTTTAATCAAACAATTAATTTTTTAACATTTTAAGACCTACAACATTATAATATCTATCCTCAGTCAAGACTCATTCTAATCAAACAATTATTTTTTTAACATTTTATGACCTACAACATTATAATATCTATCGTCAGTCAAGGCTTTACTAATCAAACACAATTTTAAATCATAAAACTCACTTTAATCAAACAATTAATTTTTTAACATTTTATGACCTACAACATTATAATATCTATAAAAAAAATACTACATTACTTTTACTAGGTGAAGGCTTTACTAATCAAACACAATTTTAAATCATAAAACTCACTTTAATCAAACAATTAATTATTTAACATTTTATGACCTACAACATTATAATATCTATCCTCAGTCAAGACTCATTCTAATCAAACAATTATTTTTTTAACATTTTATGACCTACAACATTATAATATCTATCGTGAGTCAAATTCGCTAATTATAGGTAGAGAATATTAAAATTTTAGCAAGATTTTAAATAAACTTGTATTTTATAGAGAACATAACTACACATATCCACTCAAATATTCTCTTTAAAGTGATAAGGTCTCGTGTATTTTATAAAAAAGAAGATAAATACAAATGTCCACTCAAAAATTCTCTTGATAGTGATAAAGTCCCCCGAAATAATGCGATAATGTCAATGAAACCATTACTTAAATAGTGCAAAATTCCAATACCTGATATTCAAACTGAATCAAGGTATGGTCAGCTCATCAATCACAACATTTATTACAAAGGGCTCCACAAGAGCAACATGTCACTTACAAGAGTAGAACCTGGGTGGGGAGGGTAACATTCATTCCTCCCAACCACCCAAGCTACATCCATTTGACTTAATTGTGCAACTTATTTTCAGACTTGGTAACAAAGTTCTATACCTTGTATTTTAACTTCGCTCAAATAAAAACAAAAACACAAAAGATTAAGATTTATCATTATTATTTTATTAAATCAAATGTAAAATATACACCATTACATCTAAAATACAACAATATCCAACTCAGTAAAAACTTACAAAAGCAAAAGAATTTCAAAATACTTAGATTGCAAAAGATCATAACAAATACATGTGTTTGATACATTTGCATAAACTAAACACGATTTGTTCAAAGTATAAGTAAAACCATCCATTAGCCCCAAGGGTTAGCTCAATTGGTAAGACGTGTGCACACTCTCTAGGTTTGGGGGGAGGTCATGGGTTTGAGCCTTGAGTCCTCTGGGGTTAGGCCTTCTGTTAGGATGGTTGACGGTTTACCACCTCTACCATCCACGAATGTGGGCAAGTATTGCTGAGTTTCCCGTTGATCTTTCCATCTGAAAAAGAAGAAGAAGTAAAACCTTCCATTACAAATCCACAATGAATTTTGCTTGATTTACGAGGTTCAATGCTGGGTTCTTTGTAAAGTTTGTATGTAAAGTAGCATGGTTGAGTTTATTTGCATAAATGCTTATTAAGTTTAAGTGAATTTAAATGGATACATTATTTGAAAACTTTTTTTTAGATAATTGTTAAACTATTATTATTATTATTTTTTGGATAGAAACTGACAAAAAATCTTGAAATTTTATGTGACAGTTATAAACTACTATGATTTAGATGATTTGAGTTTTTTTGAATACTTAATCCATTTCTATATTCAAAACAAACAATTGAAACACTCTAAATTTAATACTATGATTTAGATGATTTGAGGTTTTTTTAATACTTAATCCATTTCTATATTCAAAACAAACTACTGAAACACTCTAAATTTAATTTCTCTTTTTACCTAATTTCCATAAAATTTTACTAAAAAGTCAAATGCCCTTAAAAAAATTACTTCCATTGCAAAACTAAACTTATCATAAATGATATTAAACTAATTTCCAAGTAAAACTGAGGAGATCCAAAGTGAAAAGCCAGAAGGTCGATTTCACATCATGAATATGCCCAGACACATTTGTGTCGGTGCACAGTGAAATGAGGGAGCTTCAAAGTGTCAAAAATAGAAATTAGGCAACCGCCCTAGGTACTGATGTTGATGAACCTAGGTTATTATTTGCACTATTTTTCATATGCATGAAGATTTCAATCATATAGATAATTATGTCACTGCCTCAACGATAGGCTAGCTAGTGATGCTCCACAACATGTTAAATATTGTTGGCTGAGCTTATCGAGCATGTATGTTCATGTCCAATGAGTAAAGCTGGTGTGGGTCCCCCTTTAGGTCCAACAAGTCCATGGACGAAGTCCCTCCCAAATTTATTTGAAATTTTTCGGCTGCACGATTAGCCCACTACCAGCCATTTAATGTAACTTGTCCCACTGGCCACTTGGTCGTCCCCTCCGCCGTCACCCCATGTCCCAAGCAGGTTTGAATGAATCCCTTCTTGCAACCCTCTCGCACCTTGCCCCATTCTCGTAGCACATAAGAAAATGGACTTTGTAATTCCAGGATGAATGCATATTTTTTCAATGTACATGTAATCAGGAGCGATTATACCTCCAATGTTATTCGTTGAAGAGGGACTTAAGGATTTATGCTGATCCTCCTCCATTACACTAGACTGCACCAAAGATGACCTGAGCAGCGTCCTAGAGCCAGTCGTGCGTCATCTTCTAGGTAAACTCTCCCTTGACTAGGAACCATCCCTCGATCTGTTAGGGGAAAATTAATGCAGGAACCCAGATCTACTAAGGAGCAATTTGGGCGAAGGGCATTAAAACTTTCATATAGATGTTAGCTTCCAATTAGTCCATTTTATTACTTTTAAAATGAAGATTGGATTTTATAGTCAATTTTGTGATTACAAAGTTTGTTCACGGTTATTACAGATAGCAGTGATTCTCTAGATGCATGATCCAACAGAGAGAGATGCCATTATTATCAAAACTGAATTGAGGATCTCATACCCTGATTTCAGAGCTTTGATAGAGATACTTTGCTCATGCACACCATTGGAAATTCTTCGGATCAAACAAGCATATCGTGGCCTGTGCAAAGCTTGCTTAGAAGAATATATTTCCCAGGGAATAGTTGGGCCTCACCAAAAGGTATGGAGCACATCATTAATTTCATTTCGCTGATGTACACACAGATCTATGTATATATTTATCTATTTATACTTATTTTGTTGAATATTTTATGTATCTGATATATATCTATATTAGAGTGTTGCAAAGCACTCAGTTCAGGCAAGTTTTTCCATAATTTTCAGATTTGAGGTTTATGTTTGTAGAGTTATTGGAAAATTTTCAATTTGTTCATTTCTCCTTTGATTGTCTTTCTGATTTTTTTCCCAATATTGTGATATATCTTGATGACTTTGAATCACTGTGGTTGAATTTGCTGGCCTGAGCTAGTCTAAAGGGTTTCAGCAACAACGGACCAGTCTAAAAAAGAGCCATGGTACTAGACCTGGCTCATTGGACATTATGCCATCCAGGGTTTTACTATGTATTTTCTTCTTGTAATCAAGAAAATCTTTCTTTTAAAAAATTATGCAAGATTTAAAGTATAAACTGGCTTTTGTGAGTGCACACAGAATCCATGCTTTCAGAAAGTCTGATTTAAGCAACAATTAGTAAATATTGATTGTAAAAATTGTAAAAATGCGAGGAGAGAAATTAAGGAAGCTCTTGATGAGTCTCTTAAAATTGAAAAGATAAAAATATACAAAGCCCTAACTAAAAGGAAAAAAATACAAGATATTCATAAAAGACAAGAAAATCTCTTACACCTCTCTAAGGTGGCTCCTAAGAAATTCTAGAGGCAGATTCTAACTAGAAAAACTAAAGATGATAATAAAATTGCTTTACACGACTAGAATTCCTATCTTAAAAAGATTTATGAATCCTCAAATGTCATAGAAAACTTTGAAACCCTGCTCACAACGGTAGAAGTTTGCTCATTAGAAGACATAGATGTTGGGGTTAAGCGTCTCACAAATGGAAAAGCTAAGGACATTGAAGGTTACCAGGCATAAATCTTAAAAATTTGAGATCCTGTCCTCATCCCTCACATCCACAAGCTATTCATTCAAGCAGTCAAGCAAGGGTTCCCCAAACCTTGGAATTAGATGCTCATTATCCCTATTTTTAATAGTGGAGATACAAATAACCCCTCTAATTATTGGACAATTATGATTAGCCCCCTCTTATCCAAGTTATATGGTATTATTTTGGAAAAGAAGATCAGTAGATGGATTGAAAGTGAAGGTAAGAGAGCTAAAGGCCAAGCAGGTTTTAGAAAGCAACACTCAACAACGAACCACCTCGTTACGCTTAGGATCATTGTGGAGAAGTGTCGTAATGATAAATCCAATCTCTTTTGTTGCTTTGTGGACTTTAGAAATACTTTCAATACAGTACCTAGAAATAACCTATGGAATATATTAGAAGAGCTAAAGGTTCCTTTCAAGTTGAGAGTTTCCGCAATAAGGTTATACGAGAATGTAATCGCCAAATTTAAGAGCAACGGCGGGGGGTCGAGAGATATTAAGTGTAATATCAGAGTTAAACAAAGTTGTCCCCTCTCCCCTACCCTATTTGGCATTTACATTGATAAGCTAGAAGGTTGCTTAGAAGAAGCAGGTTGTGTTGGCACGTTCTTAGCTGGAATAGTCATCATCCTTCTTCTCTATGTCGATGATATTGTTCTTTTGGCAAGGTGTCCATCTGATCTTGATAAGAAACTACGAATTCTTAAGGATTTTTTCTCTACCATGGGTATGACTGTCAATACTGATAAAACAAAAGTTATGATTATCAAATCCAAGAAGGACACTTACGCTAATTTTATGTATGACAATAGCAACTTGGAGGAAGTGTCTTCTTACAAATACGTAGGAATTGATATTCATCGCAAGCTCAACTGGAACTATAGCATTGAGAAAAGGATTAATGGAGGGTGGAAAGCTTACTTTGGTATTGAAAATAATTGTAAAGCAACAAACCTTGTGATGTGGGATAAACTTGAAGCTCCTCTTTGAAACTTTAGTCACTCCTGTTATCATGTATGAATGTGAGGTTTGGGCTTGCAACATCTCTAGAGAATCCTGGACAAAGATTGAGCAAATCTAGAAGTGTTTTATAATGTATAACCTCAAAATTAAAAGCAATACACCATATCCTATTCTCCTTATAGAAGTGGGTCTTTCCCCTATCGAGAGCATATCTATGACTAAGCTTCTATTATACAAGCACAAAATCAATAACATGGGAGACCATATACTTCCTAAGATAGCTTTTAATTCTAGCCAAAACCACCTAAGGCTCAAGCAAGGTTGGTATAAAGATACCAGGGCTTGGTTAAACTACTGGGAGATTGACGAAAATAATGCATTGCAAAATATTAATAACATTAAAAATATTGTTACTTCTAAGTTTAAAGAGAAAATGTGGTGTGAAAAAGAATTAAAGGCTAAAATAAAATTAAGTTATTATAAGGAGGTCATCAACCCTACTCTAGAAGATCAAAAGTATCTCTCTGTTTTAACCAGTTAAAAGAAAAAAATTAATATAGCCAATATAAGAATGAACTCTCATGAGCTTCATAGTGAGACAGGTCGTTGGACAGTTCCTAAAACACCATGGGTGGAAAGGATCTGCCATCTCTGTGAGAATAGGAACATTGAAGATGAAAATCACTTCCTCTTAGAGTGCCCTGCGTACACCCACATTAGATCTCAATTTCATAATCTTTACTGCAATACCGACCTTCCTAACATTTTAACTTGTAAAAATTATAGTGAGCTCGGGACGCTTCTCACACTCTGAATTTTTTGTATCCTAATATTTTATGAACTAGAATTTTCTCATCTGAATGTTTTCCATATCATATAACTTGAATCCAAATTGAATGTCGAACTTCACAACTATACACAATTGGGATCATGCCATAAAACAAGAAAATATGAGGAGCTCATCTAAGTTTCTCATCTATCGAGGAGCTCATCTAAGTTTCTCATCTATCTAGGCTCAAGACCCTAAATCTAATAAATGTTTTCCTGACTCCCAATAATTGCAAAGAATCAACTCTTGTTTTCCTGCCTCTCATTTTCTTAGGAGGGGTCCTGGCAGGTGTGAATTCCATCAGTTTGATCTCCAACAGGATCTTGGGATACTGTTGTGGCTATTCTTCCTCTGTTTTACTATTTCCTACTATTTCTTGGTCCTGTTAGTGTGCTACATGTTGAGAAATTATTGTTTGAGTCTACTTTGTTGTTTCCCTAGGATTGTAGAGTTGCTTTATATGTTATCCTAAAAAGTTAGGGGCCATTTATTGAATACCCTTATTCTGGGGAACATAGGGTTGATATACAGCTATATTGGGCCATTTATTGACTTCCCTCTACCACAACTTTAGTTTCCCTAACAACTTTCTCTACTGTTGTGCATTTTTGGTAAAAAAACCTAGCTTGTTCTAGATAATTAGATAACGTTTTCCCATCCCATCTTGAAATAGTGGAATTGTTGTTGATAGTGTATTTAAAATAATGCACTCATTATACAGTTAAGAATTCGTAACCACATTGGAAATCTACACCTATGGTAATTGTATATGATCTACTACTATTGGTTCTCAAATGCCACATGTGGTAGACCTGAACCATAAGTATATTTTTTCCTGATTCTTACAATGGTAGGTTGAGGACTATTGGTTAACCTTGAGTATTTTCACTAAGGGTTATGTCCCTCTATTATGTGTACAATTTGATTGAACATGTTAAACTTCTTTGTTAGCTATTGATTGGACATGTTAATAATTTATGTTTAGCATCTTATTAAAAGTTGTATTTTGTTTTGTTTTGCATCTCTTTGCAAGAATACATGATGGTGCATAAATGTACATTGTGCATTGAAGTTTCTTGTTATCCCAACCTGGGTAAAGCAACAATTGCTTATGTCCTATACAAAAATTCATTCAATAAGGTCTTCCGACAAATGTGGGATGTATGTGGAAGGACTACAAATAATGAAGCCTATTATATTGCCCTTATTGAAGGGCTTAAATCAACTAAAAATTATGGTGTTAATGACATAGCAGTCTTCACCAACTCTGAACTAATATGTAAACAGATGAAAGGCATGTACCAAGTTAAAAAAGAGAATTTAAAACAATTGTATAGAGAAGCAAGAATCATGGTTGCTCAATTTCATTGCTTCACCATAAATCACCATTCAAATATTAGGAGGATGTCAACTGATCTACTATCCGGGGAAATGTCAAATCTAGGGAGAAGTGTTGAAGACGAATTAGCATCAACATCCATTCCATTAGAATTTATTGGCGGACATTGTTATAGATATCCGATATGTGGATGCTTTCTTGTTGTACTTGTTTTGGTGTTTTTCATGGTGTGGTTCTTTCAATATAGAAGAACTCATCACTATGAAATATCTACCCCATCATGTAATGATTTGATTATTTCAATTGGAAAATTTAATGAAAAATACATTTTATGGTAAATCTTTGATTTCTCATGAGTTACAGTTTTCCTTTAAAATTATAGGTTTGTTGTTAATGGAATACAATTATTAAATGTTTGTCCATTTAAGGTGTGTGTTGGATTACTGTCATGGATTAAAATTGTCACATTAAAGTGATTGAGAATGTTGAGAACCAGATACCAAATAAACATTGATCACCTAAACATGGTTGCTTAAGACATTAGATGAATAGAGGCTATGCTTGACATGAGCCGACCTACTCCTCTTTCTTCTGCCACTGAGACTACGTACTCTATTTATTGTGAATTTGAGAAGAAGATATAAGCTAGAGGACTATGGGTGCTACAAGCTAGAGTATGTCATTACTATCAATATTTCTCATCCCACTACTCTATTCATCTTTAAATCCAAACAACGTGGGAATAATGCACTATGCAGATGGTGTTGGTGGTGACCAGGGTCAATATAGTCCATTCTCAATTTGATAATATATTCCATGGTCAATGATCGGGTCATATTTCTCATCATAGGGGGCTTGGAAGTGAGGATGTAGATGCTTTAGATCAATTCGATGAAGGTCTAGGTTTGTTGAATGCCCACATGATTTACGATAGCATATTTCATATTTCAAGTAACTTTAATAAAAACAATTATCCATACCTTTTAACTATAGTTATCCACAATAGTTTCAAGTATTTGAAATCCCAACTGTCATTTAGAGTGCCCCTTGCATATGTAGGCTCCTAGCTTACTCCTAGTCATTGTTTCAAATGCCCCATGACAATCATACCAATGCCTCTAGGTGGTGAGTGTGTTGACTTATTATGTTTTTTTTTCTTCCTACCCTCTTATAATATGATGATCCTTCAATAAGGTTTGAATAAATAAGGGACTCCTTGGAAATGTTTATTGCATATATGAATAGAGATTGTTGAAACTCTTCCACTGGAGATGATTTCCCCATTATACCAACAAGATTCAAGGGTTTTGCAAAAATATCAGAAAAAAAAATAAAATTAAACAACTTGATGTCTATTTATCATAAAGCCGAGTGAGGAGGGTAAATTCAAATAAAGGTTAAGAGATATGCTAGAGGAATGCTGAAACAATCTAATGATCTAATGACAGTGAGGACCATAGAACTCATGGAATACGTGCAAACATATTTTCCTACCCCCTTTGTAACTGTGATAAAAACATCGACCTATATTTTGAGGCTAATTAATTTGCAGTAGAGTAATGGGTTGAATCTATTGATGGGACAACTACCTCCAATCCAATATAGTTTAGAAACATGGGACAAAAAATATAGATACCTATATATTCCAAGCATCCGACCATTTGAAAATAGAATCAGTTTTGAAATTGATTACTGGAGCTTATTAGATTGTAGTAAAAGTGTCACTAGCAAGCTAAGAAATTTTCTCCAAACAATACTAAAATATCACTAGTTCATAGTTTCTAACATTTTCCCCTCTCACATAAACACAAGATTTGTACTTCAACACAAATTTAGTTGAATTAATTGTTCCTTTTTGTATAACGTAATAATTTTGGAAGGCAATATATATGGTTCTTAGAATATGAACAAATATTCTCTATATGAGACAAAATAAAGGTAGAGAACATAACATGCAATTTCCATCGCAACCCTAGGGTTGATCCTACAAAAACCAATCCATCCTTTATTTTTTGATAGATATCATTCAAAACGTGTGTCTCCATGGGCTCTGCTAACAATAATTTCACAATCTCACAATTTTTTCTCTCTGTTTCCTCGGGAAGATCAAATGGTTGGAAAAAAACACATTGAAGATCCCCATAACCCTCGTTGTATATCCCACTTTCTCTTAGAACCATTGATTGTTTCATTAACAACAATATTCTTAGTGAATAATTTAAAGCATATGAAATATGACTACCCCTCCATGGGTTTTCGACAATTACTTCCTCAACTATATAGCCAAAGAAAGTCCTTATATATTGGACAAAGAGTTGTATTTGTCATGTATTCTCTTAATTTTTTCCAACCATTTATAATAACCACCTCCCTTACACTTAAAACCTTGCTTAGAAGAATGTCATTGCCATTAGAACATTCAGCCCTCCACTCACATCCTACTGTTAGCATCACATGATATTCCTTCGGCTCCAACAAGGCAAGCCCTTTGATGGCTATTACTATTCCATGACAATTTGAGCCATGATAAATATTGAGATCATAGGCATGTGTCCAAGGATGAAGATTAATGAGAAAAAAATCACATTTTTTTATAAGTCTGAGAAAATATTTGGACATGATCATTGTGGGAGTTTAAACAATCAAATAATTGTGTCTTGACAGTCATAAAAATATGAAAATTATATGTTGGGACAGCCATGATTTGTCTCTCTGATTAATAGATATACAAGCTAGCATTGAGCTAAGAGTAACACATCTCACCTACCTTTTCATTGCTTAAACCATGCATGGCTGCAATTGATCTTTGAGAGTCATATGAATTGATTAACTTGCTTCAAACATACATTGATCATTGGGCAACTCTTCACCTTTGAAAGTAATTATCACATGAAAATCTTCCCAAACTTAAGCTTGAGCAATTGTCATATATTGCATATGATTAGAGGTTGTTTATTTATCTGAGATTTGCTAAGACTAGAACTTAATTTTATTCAGACAGTCCATCTTGGACTTTTGAATGTTTATTCACCACTTGCATATGAAATTCCGCTACTGAATTGTAAACTAGAAGTTACGTTTGAGGACTGCCATAACCTTTTTTTGATTGGCTGGAAATTGATACATAAATGGTGGTTATGCATTGATAGTGAGTTATTGAAAACATTGTATTTTGCAATCAAGGCGTAGATGCCATTTGACCTGATTGAGGCACACACACTATACATATTTGGAATTTAGATCTGATTTAACACTTGATTGCATTGAGTTCTGGAAAGTGTTTTTGTCCTCTTGACAGTGTTATCAATTTATACACATTTTCTAAAATTGTCTTTTCCAAAACAACTTGTGTAAGAAGTGACGTTCTCTTATCTTTGGAAAACTACAACTCATTTTCAATTCTACAACATATTCCTTTAGTCATGCCAATACTCTTCATGCTTTGATATCCAAGCTTCAAAGCCACCTGAAAAAGATGCTGAGCATAAATTTTATTCATTTTATCTAGAATTACAAACCATAAAAGCATTAAAGTATTTGCATAGTGATGGAATTCTAAATCATGCATGTTTCAAGCTTAAACCTTTTAGAATAACCAAATTTTCATATTTGTAATTCTCACCTTCACTTATTTGGATTTCTTTCATTGTCTCCTTTGGTAGCTCTATCAAGGACATCATCAAATGTTTGTCTCCTTTTAGTCCCATGTGTTGGGGGAGGAAAGTTTGTAGAACTAGATGATGTGTAAGACCGCTTACGAGTGACCATCCTTCCCAATAAATATTTTTTACTTTGTAGGGTATTCCCAAATCCATCTTCCACTTGTCAAAAATATGGAGCAGTAGGATGGTCCAACCCTAAACTTCTTGATACCAATGTTGCTTTGAACTCATTGGCAACGTCTTCCATGCATTTCTCTAGGAAGTAGAGATGTGATTCTTCACTAGGAAAATGCATAATTGACTAAAAAATGTCTCGAATATGTTGCGATACGCTTCCTTGATCATGACTTCGATTTACATTGTCATAAGTAGTCATCGAACCATTAACATTATTATATACCTGAAAAAAAATAAAGAAAAATTCACGTCAATAGTAAAAGAGTAATAGAAAACTATAAAATGAACCAAGTTAAGAAATGACTACCATGATAGGAATATCCAAGTCATTTGCAATTCCAAAACCATCATTTTCAGCGATCTGGTAGCAAAATATTGCAACATATTAGGCCACAACAACTACTATTTAAGATCTAAAACATTGCTAATGATCTAAATATGCATTATGAAATACTCAGATAACCTGATATGAAGTTGTTTCATCGATTCTTATTTCTAGCTCTTCTTGTTCCAACCTGTTTTTGTCCCTCATCATGGTAACCTTAATGACATGTTTACACAAATATCCATTTTTTTCCTAGTTGCAATCGCACATAGAAAATTTTGGACCTGATTGCCATACCATATATATTTTCATCTCATCATATTGGCTTTGCACCCATGCCATCGAAGGATTTGAGTGGTGCAATGTAACATTATCATTTGGAATAGATTGTGGTCTTAGCCAGGATTGAGCTTCTATTTTCTCCAATCTATAATTTTTGTGGAAACCATTTTCCTTTTCGCATTCATGCCACCAATAAAAAATGTGGACCACTGTTATCAATTGATGCACCAACCAAACTACTCGACGATGGGACACTGATCATATTGACCTTAAAAATACCTTTTTCAAGTGTTAATGGTATGAATCGATGGCCTGATTTGTTTTTTGTCCATCATGCTTTAAAGTACAACAACATTTTTCCCACATTCCTGATAAACATCAAAGAACATAATCTAATAAATATAGACCATGCTAGTAGGCTAAACACATAGGATAAGAGTGAAATAAATAGCTAGGAAAATTTGAATTTATTGTGAAAACATGAAATTTGAAATCTAAAAGTATGTGAAATATAAACTATAGAAAATATTGCATAGCAGTTGAGTATTATCCATAGGCTACTCATTAAAGAAAAATCTCTAGATATTATAGTATGAACCCAAACCTATTATGTCCAACCATCGTGCTCGAAAATACTCAACAAAGGAATTTTCTTCTTTGAATTCATTCAGAAACCTATTGGCCTCCTCAAGAGTAGAATTTGCATTTTTGTGGTTGTGCATAATGTCGCCTAAATGCTTAAACGTCGAACGCCTTGTAGTGTCATCTTTAACTGTCATGACAACATTTTTTAGTCGTGCCCTTCTGACAAGCAAATTTCATAAGTAGACTTCACATTGAAATGTCGCCCTATTGGATAAGTATGTTACACAATGACAAAAATATATTCCTATTTGTATAATGTGTCTTTAATATTGTATGAAACATTTTATTTCGAGAAAAGAAAAAAAAACACCCTACTAGCTATATGTACCTAATTGCACCAATCTTCACTGCTGCATCATCTACCATGAATGCATTCAATTTCCATTCCAACATACCGATGCGTACTTTAAGAAGTAGTGTTTCCATCCATTTGGCAATCTCTGAGGTCATAGATCTTGACATGATGACCCATGCCACAGGAACAACATTATGTTGAGAATCAAATGCCAATAATGTATAAAGTTGGAACTGGACACAAATAAATATGACATCACTACACGATTGAATCGTATTATAAATAACAAATGACAGAAGAAAAAGTGCATACATGATATATAAACATACCTTAAAACGATTTGTTCCAAATGTAGAGTTTATTGCTAATATACTATCATGACCATATTTCCTCTTCCATTCCAGCTGTAATGGTATTCAGATGCCTACAATGAATGGTGTGTGACCCTCATCATCTACGGTTTTGTCAAACTCAAAGTAGTAGAACACTTTATCAGGGTTTGCATCTTGCCATATACACACACTTTGGGCATCATTCTAGTCAAACATATATTGGGCATGTTTCAATTTTCTCTCTATATTTCCATTGTCATCATGTGAAAGAAAATCATTTTGATAAAACTCTATTTCAAAAGATGATACTTTATCATGCACTAATTCACGATGTTTTTGATGTACACATTCAATAGACATCCCCAAAAGCAAACATATTTCTACCCATTGACATAGTTCTTTGCTAATATAAGGTGCATGGTATGCCCTTGTGCCTACAAAATCAACAACCTCTTGTCCATGGCAAGGTTTACCTCGATTATCTATATCATTCATCTCACTATAAGTGATTAGGCAGTGTTTCATGGCTTTCTTGAGTATGCACATGCTAAAATGACAAAGAAAACCAAATCTTAGATGCTTACGACCTGGAAGATTCCCCTTACCATGTGTAGGCACTTTGGATATATCAACAGGTAGTTTGTCAATCTTTCGGTGGTCATCTGGCCCATACGTACACCAAAATCTACAAGCAAGAACAAGATATTAACACTTCAGAATTCACAATAGATTAAAGCATCAGTTGTTCTTGCTGCAACTAATGCTTTTATCTCAACCAGTTTCCAAGATCCAAGAACAACAAAGAAAAACTCACATTGTATATTCTAAGGTGCTGTCAATTCTAGACATTTGATTTCCATCATTTTCTGTTTCTTTTTCTCTTTTACTGCTGTAACTTTTTCGAAAGCTTGTTGGATACAATGGGTTTTTGCGCTCCCCGGTAACTAGCTCTTTAACTCTGTTTGATTAGATCCATGCAACATAATTACCTCCAACCATATTCCATTTCAAATCAGAAGAAGACAAGGTTTTTTTTTTTTCCCTTCAGGATCCTACACCTCAAGAGATAGAAGTTGGTGCCATTTCGAACCCATTCGAAAGGTGAAAACAAGGATCTGCAATCAGTGAAAGAGAAAATTCAGATCAATGCAATAAAAAGTTGTTACACGATTAGATAATATAAGGATTACTTCACTTATTAATACATAATGGGTTCAAGGCCTCAAAGCCTCTTTAGATGGGTTTCAAAGCCTTGTCTATAGAATGGGTTTGTTCACGAGGCCATGGAATTCTTCAATGGCATGATTCGAAGAACTATGGTTTCATGGAATGCCATTATTTCAGGATTTACACAGAATGGACACTGCAAAGAGGTGCTAAAGATTTTTCAAGAAATGCAATTGGCAAGTGCAATGCCGGATCCAAATTTTTTTGCTTGTGTTCTTTCAACATCTACGAACTTGGAAGATTTGGAAGTTGGCATGGGGATCTTGGTTTTGGAATCTGCAGTTGACATATGTGCATTATTACATAATTGGTTGTGCATTATTGTGCCCTACAAAATATACTAGAAGGATCAGGTTTTTGATTGATGAACTGGAATTGGTTATGTGGCGCTTTAGGCTGCCTTCATCCACTCTGCCTGAGATGTCAACTGTGGTTTACAATGACGGGAAACTTATTGTGACAGTGCCCAAAGATGTTCCCACTTCCGATTTGGAGGAAGAGGATGACGAAAACAAGGGCACCTTGGCTGAGGCCAGAGAAGGAGATTTCAGCCAAAGGAATGAGGATTCTGGGATGGAGTCAGGTAATATGGATGGCTATTAAGAAAACCCAAATGAAGAGGAGTCTGGTAGGGATAGGTTTGAAGGTCAGGTCTTGTATGAAAGTGGGATTAGCCTGACCACCGCTATCTTTTTCACAGGAATTGGGAAGTATGTTGAATCCCGTGTGTCCATTCAACGATAAGTTTACATAATCCATGCTATGACTCCTTTTGCAATTGTAGAAAATTTCATGAGCTTTTACGCCTATAAAGTTGCATTTTAATGTGTTTAATCATATTTTTGCCACTATAATGGACATAATGCCTGAAATCATCGTATCAGAATGAGTAACCTTGGATCAATTGGTAATTTTTTCGTGGTTATATAATATTAGGAGATTTCCTCGTCCATAATATTTCCTACTCCAAGAGGCAGGCCAAATAGCTGCAGGATTACCTAGTGTTAAATCCTTTTTCCTTTCTTGTTTTTTTTTTCCTTTGTAAATTTTCTTTGGAAGTACTTCAAGGAACATGCTACTAAAGGCTGCACTGCATAGAATGAACTTGTTTCAACTTAGGTTCCAAGTCTGAGGGGAAACTAATCTGCCAACATCGACCTCATCCCTTTCAAACTCATGCCAAATCCATCTAGGTAGGATAGACTACAACAAAAATGAAGCCTGATGATTGACTTAAAGTTTAGGGATATCCTTACTTAATAGTTTGGGGATCTCAAAGGTGAACCAATGCCCTTTTCGCAAGTGTTGAACTAGCTATTTCAAACATGTATGTAGATCTAGGTCTACTTTGTTCTATATTTTGGTATTCTTGAGAAAAGGGTATGGAGAAAGTTGTTATGTATAATTGTTAATGCAGATTATGTGTTCTTTGTATCTTTTAGGTGGCAGAAGGCTCTATAAAATTACTCATGTCCAAGGCCTTTTTGTTATACTGGTACTTTGTTATTACAAAGAAGGAATTTTGGGGCAGAAGATGGAACCTTATTGTAACATATACTCTTCAAGTGGAAATGGATATCCATGTAAGAAGATGCTGCCCAGAGGACCTGTTGAGGCCTGGAAATTCGCAGGCGGCAATAGTAAGGGATTCTCCCCAATCAGCGTTCCCAACTAGCCCGCTGACTGTTTGGTGTAGGAAATCTGTCCGGTTTGCGGTCCGGCTACCGTAGGTCAAAGTAACAAACAAAGGTTTTACCGGTTGCGGCCCGGCCCACTGAGTTTTTTGTATTTTGATTTAAATGAATGATATGCACGTGCCTAACTAAATGCAGGCTGGTCCAAATGCAAGGAGTGGTCACTAAGTGATGCGCAGGTTCTTGCCTCTCGTCTTATGCTCACAAGCAAACAAACCAGGTATGAACAGAAATAACTAACTATCTAAACTATCCCTAGGGAGCGAGGCTATCATCTTACATGAGCAATAT
>LPNX010293035.1:0-127546 GCA_001517045.1 Pseudotsuga menziesii | reverse complement strand
TTTATTACAATTCCCCCATGGGGTATGAACATGTGATATGATACAACAAAGCTTCCCGGAAGCAAGATTGAAAGTTCTCTTAAGTCCGAACAAGTTATCTCTGTCTGGTTCACCAGGCTCACTTGATAGAAAACCACTAAGTACAACTTGGGTGGTAACAATACTTATGTTTTCCCATTTGTTTATGGATGGGATGTTGCAGATCTCTTCAACTTTATGTATAATTTCTCCCAAAATGTAGTATAGAAGGAACAAATAAGTATGGAATCCCTATCTGAGATGATGCTATTGGGTATCCTAAAGTGCACCCAGACCTATTCAAAGAACATTTTTTTTTGTTTCTTTTCCTCTCATGGTCTTTTTACAATGAATAAGAATCTGCATTTTGTTGCATCTGCCAACTACAACAAATAGGAAATCATGTCCCTTACTAGTGGTTGGTAAACCACCCATAAAATCCATGGAGACTCTCTCCCATGGTCTCATAGGAACAGATAAGGGATGCTACAAATGCTTCTTCCAATTACAAGGATTACTTGTATAGCAAAGTATGCATCCTCTAATAAACATTGCTACATATTCTTGCATTCTAGGCTAGTAAACATATCTCTGTAACTTTGGAATTTTCTTCCCTACAGCAAAATGTTGTGCAAATTTGGCGGTGTGTGCCTCTATGATAAGATTCAATATATCTCCTTTATGAACATGTATCTTTTCCAATCTATAGAGTAACTCATCCTAGAGATGATAGTTGACCTATTTTTCACCTTTTTCTACATGGAATTGGCCTTGCAATTGTTGGAATATGTCCTTGAAGTCATCATCTTTTCTATATTCCTCCTTGTATGCATCATGGGTGAAAGGTTCCATGTGAAAAAGAGTTCCTAATACTATAATATTGGTTGTAGGTGGCCTTGAGTGCATGTATGCTAGCTTGTTTGCATTTCCCCTCTTATATTTAATGATTCAATTAGAGGAAATTTCAACCAAAATGGGCCTTTTAACTTTAACTCAAATTCCATGTCATCATGTGTTAGCCAATGAAATTGATTTAAATTTGAAATACTGTATAGGTCTTAAACACTTTTTTAATATAAATTTGGGGATAGGTATCATAAAAAAAACTACTTTTTTTGTTTGTATTTTCGACATATATCCTCCTGTTTTTACTCAAATTTCGATCGGGAGAGCTCGTTGGATCTGGAATTAAATTCCGCATCCAACGAGTACCCACTCGGCATACTTTTGAAGGACCTCGCTACCCCAAAAACAAGAAATACCTGAAAAAACATGATGATGACATCATCATCACATTTTTTCAGGTATTTCTTGTTTTTGGGGTAGCGAGGTCCTTCAAAAGTATGCCGAGTGGGTACTCGTTGGATGTGGAATTTAATTCAGCATCCAATGAGCTCTCTCGATTGAAATTTGAGTAAAAAAACAGGGAGATATGTCGAAAATAAAAACAAAAAAGTAGTTTTTTTCTTTTCTTCCTCCAAAATTAATAAATATTATTTTATTATTTTAACTATTATTTTATTAATTTTTTTAGGAGGCCCATTTTGAGTTGAAATTTCCTCTAATTTGAAATGGTATTGTTATAAGAATACCATCCACTTATAATGTATGGTTTGGTGTAGCTTACTCTAGGCCTACAAATACTGCAGTGGTTGCAGTGGTTGGTGTTCAGTGTGAATGATGTTCTCCTTTCCCATCAAATAGTGCTTCCACTTGTTAACAACTTGAACCATGGCATCGAGTTCCTTATCATAGGTAGGTTAATTTAGAACTCCCCTATGAAACATTTCAAAATTATAGCATATCATCTTTTCTCCTTGCATTAGAATCACTCCCATGGCATACCAAATTGCATCTGTCTCCAATTTGAAAGGATTTTGCAAGTTGGGTAGTGCCATAACTGGTGCATGGTTGGTATTTTGGTTGATATATTCAAAGGATTTCTGATTGTTCTTTCCCCATTGGAATCCCTTGTTGTTTGTTTTTATGGCATGGAGTAATGTTAATATTTTTAGAAATAATGAATATCTTTGAACTTTAAAACTTTTCTCAATGAACCAATGAACATATGAATATCATAATCATATCAACCACATAAATCATTCATACAAAAATGAAAAAAATATACCCTAGGGAAAATCCTCAAAATAGAGAGGATAAAAAAACTGGCAGTTATTTAGTATAATTGATTGACTTGCATAGAATGTTTTACCACACATTAGCAGATTGCTCGATAAGAGAGAACATGGAGCAATAGATAATAGAGATCATCTACAACAACTGCAATGAACTTTCCAAGTTCCTAGCACTTTAATAACAAGTCAAAACCTCAACCATGCAATGTTTGTCTAACACTAGTGCACACATGCACCACAATTTCAATTTTTCCTTCAAGGGTTCCAAGTCGGTGCCATGGATTCTTATTCATACAAAATACATGCACCATACCTTCCAAGAATATATTTAACTGAGACATGTGCCATGCCTTCCAAGAATAGCTTTAAGTGAAAGTTTCACTGAATTTTATCTAAACTCAATATTTAACTAAACAATGATCACTTAGTTAACATACTAACTCAAGTGTCATTAGTTCTTCACTCTTAGTTCCATCAGTGCTTCACTCCTAGTTTCATCCATGCAAATCACTTTATTTACTATTTTTATCTTTGCATGGATCATCGAGAGATTCCTTATTTAACTAATGCATTATAAATTGAGTTCACTAACTCATTTGCATGGGAAATTCAAATTCTCTTTCTCTTTATCTTTACCGTGCATTCTATGTGTTAACATTAATCATCTATCATATCATATTTTACTTAGAATAATTGTCACACATAATAATGATCATATCATATTACCCCAGACCATATAGTCATATGATAAAGTAATTCACTCTAGAGGTGATCAATCTCTAGAGGATAGTTAATAGTGTTATCAATCTCAAATGACCATGGTTAGTAATAGATCGCATAGTATTACTTATTTAAAAAGTAAAGAATTATACCTCCACAATTGGAGATCTGCCTCATAGAGTACTTTCTATGAGAATCATTTGACTTGATACAACACAAGTATACTCTCTTGATACAACACAAGACCAGTATTGACACAACACAAGACTCCAATACTAGTATCCCACCTCAACACATGAGAATATAGATAGGAATTGATACAACACAAGTCCATAGAATGACTCATGATGTTGTACAAACAATATGGAGAGGTGAAACCAGGACAAAAAGGAAGATATGAAATATGAAGTTATTGTGTTGCCCCCAAAAATATCCTAATATCATCAGATATTTGTAGGAGTAGGCCCACTTAGTGATGGCCTCCATATTTGTAGTATCAATATTAAGTTCTCATCCACCAATCACATAGCACAAATATAGCAATGACTACTGGGAGAACTCACATTTATTCAAATTATCAAGTAGTTGGTGTTTTCTCAAAGTATTTAACACCTTATTGAGATGCGAGATAATATCTTCCAAGGTAGCACTATAAGCTAGTATGTCATCTAGATATACTATAATATGTGAATCTAAGAAAGAGTGTAATACATAATTAATTAAACACATAAATTTAGTTGTTGCATTGTATATACCAAATGGAATTATTAACCTCTCATATAGACCTTACCTAGTCTTGAATGTGGTCATCCAATTGTCTTCTTCCTTCACGCACACCTTATGGTATCCCAATTTGAGATAGAACTTGGTGAAGTACTTTTCATGATGCAATTACTCCAATAGATCATTGATCTTGGTCATAGGGTATAGATTCTTTATTTCCATATTGTTTGGTTCTCTATAGTCAATGAACATCCTTTAATTCACATCCTTATTAGGTACTATGATTATAGGTGACCCACAGGGTGAGGTGCTTGATCAAACCATGCCCTGATTCAAAAAATGATGCAACTTCTTCTTCACTTGATCTTATTTTATGACAAACTATTTGTACAGTCCATTGCTTGACAATGGAGAATCTGGAAATAGTTGTATCTCATGCTCCGCCTCCCTCTTAGGAGTTATCCCCTTAGGCTCCTGGAACACTTCTTTGTATGCATGCAAAATGTTATCCAATTTGTTCTACTATTTGGTACATCCATCTAAGTATTCCTTCACTTTTACCATTTCACATTCTAGTTGATTTTTTGTTAAGAAAACAAATACAAACTTCATACTTGAATTGATCAGCCTTTTTGCTTGGTTGGCACTTATCAAAGAGATTTTTTATTTACCTTTGTGTGTGTTGATGATGAAATATGTCCCATCCTTGATCAAGTGGTAGTGGTTAGCTCTCCTCATGAAAGATGCATCCCTAATATACATGTATGGAATTCTGAACACTACACCACAAACATCCAATGGTACTACGTCTACCTCCACTTCATCAATATACTTGGCACTTATGGAAAATTGATCTTGAACAATTTCATGAATTTAAGTTCTACATCCTTATTTACCCATCCTAACGGGTAGGGACTAGGATGATCATGTACTTTAAATCAAAACTCTTGCAACATATTCTCTTCTATGAGGTCTCCATGTGAACCTAAATCAAATAAAGCATTGTTCTTGGCCTTCTTGAGTTGGATGTTGATGTGGAAGAGTTTTGTCATCTCTTTCTCTTCCTTAGGGTGAAGGATACTTAGATTCACCTCCTTCTTCATTGTGGTACATATAATATTGTAGTCTATATCTAATTTTCTTTCTAAATCCTTGCTTGACTCTAAGGCTAGAAGGTTCTTCTTCCTGGAATCCTTCTTGTGGTTCTTAGGGTTTAGCTCAGGTTGTAACTTCCAACACTTTTCTTCAGTGTGTTCATCAGTGTTGCAGTGGTTATAGTGACTTTCCATATCCTTTCAATAATGTTCCATGGATGTATTCTTATTATCCTTTCCCTTCCACTTATTTTTCTGCTCCTTAACACCATCTTGGATCTCTTTTTATTTTGAACCGCTTGGCTTTCCTTTCTTTTGGGCTATGTTTTCCAGGTACAGTGCTTGTACATAGGATTCATCAATTAACCTAGGATTGAATACCATCACATGCCTCTGTATGTGAGTACGCAAACCCCCCAAATACTTGAGCAGTACATTTGGGTTCTTCGATGAGATACCTAGCATGATATCGATTTTCTTGAACTCGGTGGTGTATTCTTTCACAATCTACCCCTTCTTCTTTCTTAAGTAATTCCAATGGATCCATTGGTCCTACACATAGCCTATAAGGTAGAACTAGGAATTAATGGGGGTTTTAAATTCCTCCCACTTAGTTACTGGAGGATTACCCTCCATCCTAAGTGCTTATATGTGACTTTCCCACCGAGTTAATGCACGGCCTTGTAACTTTAGTAAGGAAAAGAGATATTTTTCTCCTCGACTATTTGATTGATGGTAAAATAAACCTATAATTGGTGCAACCAATTATTCCATTTTATAGCATTGATCTCACCTTGATATGACTTGATGTCGACTTTCACTTCAATTTTGAAGAGAGACAAGGAAGGAATGTTGGTACTAGAACGTGGTTTATCTTTCTTGGGCTCTTTCATTGTCTCCATTTGTCGGTCTCTTTTATCTTTTGATTTTCCCAATGATCTGAGATCTGAATTAGAGCCTCCAAAATCTCTGAAAGGTCCAAACTTCTTCTCCATACCTGCCATGAGGAGTAACCTATTAAGTGAGATACCAATGACTAGTATTTCATGTTTTGAAAATCGATGCACTCATAATTATTCGTCACTCCTTAAAAATACTTGTTTTTTGTGGCTTTGGTTTGAATACTTTTTTGACCAACTATTGGATCATGCAATTACCCACAAAACCCAAAATAAACCTTATGTTGATAATAATATGACCCATAAACTATCATGGATATTCCATTGGAATGATTCTTCATAAAGGATCTTACCACTAATTCTTTTAATCGGTTTATTTTTAGATTAGTAAGAGAAATGATAGAACAACCAATACTCAATCCACACACATTTGACTCATAATTTATCTTGGGAAAACCACTATGTCGAAAAACGCAGTAGGAATGAGGACTATGCCTTGATCTTTTTTGTAAAATACAAATAGAAAAGGAAATTGGTACTCACAATGGAGGTATCTTGGACATTGTTGCTCGAATGGCTGATACAAAATCGATTCCTCCTTCTATATTCTTCACATGCACCCCTTTATTATTGCTCAGCTATGGAACAATAAAATATAAGATGGAATCCCTTCTTCTCCTAATAGCCTAATATTTAACATAGCTCGATAGCCATTTAGGGTTCATTTTAGGGTTTGTACATGCCTCAATTCCCATTTAGGGTGGTTTTGGACCTTCTATAATTTTCTTGAAATTTCAGATGTATCTATCTCTACATGTACAAGAAATAAAAACTGGAAAGGAATCCACTCAGAAATATGGTGGTCAACTAGAGGAATCAACTTATGGGAGGCCTAACTTCCTCATACATGCTCTAATTGAAGTGATCTTTGGATCGTTGGACATGTCTTCGAGTGTAGAATCACTTCATAGCCCATGGATCTATAAATGGGTTGTTTTACTACAAAAAGTTCCATTTAAACCCTCAAACATATTTTGAAAGGTTTCAGACCTCAAATATGCAAAATGAGGCATGCCCAAAAAATGGGCCCTACACACCAGTTCATCCAATCTTCCAATTCCAAAATATCCAAGTAGCTGAAAAACTATATATTGATCCATTTCGGATCATATAACTAATAAATTCTTCTCCTTTTCAAATGTTACCCCATAGTTTTCATTTATAGGAAAATTTTGAGCTCCAATGAAGAATTAGTTCCATTGTGAATGTTCATCATTCAAAGAGGATCTCCAATTCTTGATATAGACCCTTTGGAGGCAAAATTACACTATAACAAAAACTGGATTTAGCGTCGAATTTAGCACCGGATTCTAGTGTAATTTTTTCTCAATTGTGGTGAACAATTTGGCGCTAAACCTGCCTCTATTGTACATTTTCTTAAAACGCCGTCTATTACATCTTTTTTTCCGTCCTTTTTAACATCCATTTTTGCGTCCATTTTTGCGCCCAATTTTTTGCATCTTTTGTTACGCCTTTATTTCCACCCAATTTTGCAACTTCTATTGCATTTTTTTTGCTTCCTTTGTTACATCCTTGTTTGCACCCAGTCTCACGCTTAGTTTTGCATCCAATGTTGCGTCTTATTTTGCTCCTAGTTTTTCATCGAGTCTTGCACCCAATTTTGTACCATGTTTTGCGTAAGATTATGTGTCCAATTCTGCATCTTACATTGCATCTAGTTTTGCGTCAAATTTTCGGCCCAATGTTGTGTCTAGTATTGCATCCAATTTTACTTATAATGTTGCATCCCTATTTGCATCTAATTTTGTATCTTGTTTTACATTTTTTTTTGTATCCATGTTTGTGCCTAATGTTTCATCTTATTTTACATCGTATTTTGCATCTAGGTTTGCACCTAGTGTTGCATCTCGGTTGATGTCTTTTTTTGCATCTATGTTTGAGCCCAATGTTGCACCCAGTGTTGTGCCTAGTTTTGCACCCATGTTTGTATCTAATATTGCATCTAGTTTTGTGTCCAATGTTGCATCCCATCTTGCATTCAATATTATGTCTAGTTTTACATCTAATGTTTTGTCCCATATTGCATCCAATGTTGTGTCTCATTTTAAGTTTTTGTTTGCGCCAAGTGTTCCTTCCATTTTTGCACCTGGCGTTATGCCTAGTTTTATGTCCATCGATACACCACATTTTGTGCTCAATTTAATGTCCAATTTTATGTCTAGTTAGGAGTCCACTTTTGCATCTACTGTTGCATCTAGTTTTGGACCTAGTATTGCATCTAGTTTTGAGTCATTAATTGTGTCTAGTGTTGAGTCTCTTTTTGCATCCAATTTTGTGTTTAGCATGACATCCATTTTTGTGTCCATATAATTTGTGTCTGACATAAGGTCGACTTTTGCATCCACTTTTGTGTTTAGTGTGACATCCTCTTTTACATATTGTTTTGCATTTAGTGTTGCATCTAATATTGCATCCATCTTGCATTACTACATTTTTTACCTTTAGAAATACATTCCAATATCATTAGGGCATGGAGGAATCGAACCACCAACCTCCAGCTTGTAAAGCAGACGCTCTTCCATTGAGCTAGCACCCTTTAAAAATCGGGAAAAGGACAAACATTAACACATAGATTTCATCATTTGTAATTCTAATAAAAGACAATAAGATCCAAAGACATTCATGCTTAAAATCCAATTTATTTTTTCAACCACACTAATAAGCACAAAAATCGACCATGATCAGGCAACAAAATATCCTAAACAGTTACGCAATCTATTAAAGTGGTTTACAAAAGAGTCTTAGAGAACAACATAATGTATTCATGCATACCTAATAACCTAAACTTGATATGGACAAAGAATCAGGGATGTGTTTAAGAAACAGTTGTAGAATCCCATTGAGGATGTGTGTGTTGATACATACATGTTGTTATTCATTAATGAGGTGATTTTGTTCAGCAATGGGATGGTAAGAGACGAAATCATGAATGGTTACTAAAAGAAGATGTCTACTATGTGTAGCATATATCATATAATGAATATTTTAACAATTAACACCAACAAAGTTGATTTATATTATGTGCATTATTTATAATCTAAAAATTAGTAAGATTTCAATAGGAAAAAGGATCATACCGGTTTCCACAATTGATAAGGCCACAAGCAGGTAGATGAAGTTCAGGGGTTTCTCATCTTACTAATGATTGTTCCATAAAGAGATTCTGAAGGGGCATTCCATCACTTCATCAACATAGCTTCATGAATCCTACGAAGTTCGGGAGTAGGGGTGGAGAGGGGGGCACCTCCATGCAACATAGCTTCATGAATCCATTTAATAATAGCTAACGAAGAGAATGTGAAATAAGAACTAACAAAAACAACACAAAAAGAAAAATAGAATAATGGGATTTTGAGTAAAAATCAGTGAATAGACATGGAGAAGGAATGAATAAAGGAAACTTTACATAGAAAAGAACAAATGTTTGCTTGAACTATTCAAAATTTCAAAAGGGGTTTATCAACAAACAATCTCAAATTGAAATTTATCTCAGGCACGTTAATGAACAATTCATGAGTTCCATATTTGTGATGATGAAGACTAATTTGATTTATGGGGTTCTAAATACCAACATTTTTAATAACAGACAATTCAATTTATTTCCCATCAGAATTAGATGTGCCAATTTAAATTCAAAGATCATTGTATAAAATTGAACCTTAGAGAACGAAGGGAGGTGGGGGTTTTGGAGATAGTTCAATTTTTTTCACTTAATATTAAATAATACAACATTTGACTTTACATTTGGGGATCACATGGGGTTTTGATAGGGGAGGACTAATCTAGGTCAAAATGAGAGAATTTTATTGTGCAAGTTCATCGTCTTGCAGAACTGCAAGAATTTGAAATAGAAAAGTTGTGGGGATGAAAGGACACAAGAATAAAACCTATGAAATTGCAAGGTCGTAGACACAACAAAGTGGTCAACACAATTTGAGACCTGTCACCCTAAGTTTCCAAAACCAATGTTCCATAAGTGAACATAATTTTGCAAGAATTAGAATACCTAAAACACAGCTGAAAAAATCAAAGTTCCAAAAGGCCACAAGACCACATAGTGGAATATAGAAAAGAATCACAACAGTATTTGAATAAAGAATCTATAGGTCATGGACTTTAAAAATACAAGTTCTATGTGTTTTGAGATTCTAACTCAACAACAAAACTATTTTGTGTGCATGTATGGATGTACGTAAGTGTATGAGTTAGGAGAAAACATAAATGCCTTGAAAGTAATGGTATTCCATATTATAATCATCTCTTATACAAAAATTATTTGTATTAAGCCATGCGAATATGCATGTGTTCTTTATTCTATGCATTTAATCTAATTCTAGATCTGTAGGCAAATAAAGACAACAAACTATCCAACATCCATATGAAACTTCCAACATCCTTCAGACGCACTTTGTATGAGCATGAGCGTTGTAAAAGAAAGGGATCAAAAGTATGTGCAACTCCGAACAAATGATCGTAACATGCCCGTTAGAAGGAAACTTATGAACCCCAAACATGGGTAGACATGACAAGAACACTAATAATCTAAATATAAGTAACAATAAAATATCTATGACATACCATTGATATTTAACATCTTTTTTGTACTTCTCCCAAATGCTTTGTTGCGACTCACTCTTAGGGATGACCTCCACAGTAGTTAGTATTTCTCCTTCCACTGCCTTCCCTATAAGAACAAGCTTTTGCACTTTCGACAGCTTTGAAAAATTGACATCAATTTGTTAGATGACACAATATCAAAACAGTCAAAACAAATTCTATTAAACATTATCATCAGTTGGAAATTTTAGGAAAACTTATTCTTGGATAACCATCTGAGTAGTAAAAATGAAAAATATCAAAGTAAAATGTAGTTGTGCTATGCAAACAAAAGGCCTGTTCTTTAACAAATATTCCCCCATCTTAGTATAAATAATAATTGTTATCGAGGGGTCCAACATGCCACCTTAAGGCCCAACTTGTTAATTACTAACAAGTTATCATCCTAACAGCTGACATCAGAAACAATGTAATAGCATTTGAATTGCTTCCTTTCCACCTAACCTTGAAAGTTAGAGGATTCAATGCAAATATCTGATCCCATGTAGTGAACGTTTATCCCATGTAGTGTTGTACTTCTTAAAATCAACAAGGTTCATTGTTTTAACTTACCATTCACTGCTCAAATAACTACACTAAATTTGTTTTAATGGAGTGGTACTAATATTCACATAATCACTTGAGAATAGATGGAAGCATTATAAAAGTTTACCCATCAACAAAGCAATTGAAACAACAAAAACGAGGTAAATTTCACTATATTTTCATCATTTTAATATTGTATAGCATAGAAAGAAAGGCATACGAATGAGTAGATCATCGCAATAAATGCATGGAATTTATATTAAAAGTAGGAAAAGTGTTGTTATAAAACCATTAATACAACAAGTCTCAAACTACTATAGGAATTTGGACAACCAACAGAGAAGGAAGCTTAATGTCAGAGTTACAAGTTGTTTGCAAGTTGTTTTCAAGCATTTTGCAGCAAACAAACTTTTAGGAGTAGGGTGGCTAGGCAAGACCAATAATATTCGATTGTAGACATCCAAATAGTGTTGGAATTGTCCATTGGAAGTTTCCTTTGGGTCATTAGTTGAAATGTATGTATTGTAAGTGGATCCCTCCACATTTATTTAAGATTATATTGTAGTATAAAAATGAAAACTTATTCAACCTCTCACCAAAATATCTAGATACATCCAACAGACTAAACAGAGCTACAAACTAAAGATAAACTTAGGGAATATTTCTTAAATCTGCCAAGAAGTACATATAACTCCATCATACCTACCATCTACAAAATTTGTACCTACTATAGCTTCAAAATCAACCACTATCTATAGAATAGAGACAACACATTCACATCCCAGCTAGAATAGATCATACCTTAGTCATGGCCTGTTAGGAGAGGGTATGCACATTCAAAAATAAGGTTTATCAACCCCAGAGGAATGATGCCCAAGTTAACAGTCCAAGAGCAGCCCAGAGAAATGAACACGGTCTACTTTATCAACAACAAAATGGAATTATCATGCATTCTTCATGTGCTAACAAATGGAATTCAATTCAAAGGAAATTGTGAAATTATTAGTGAGTCTAATATGACTACAACAATAATCCAGTTCAAATGAAGGAGAAAACCCATTTCTTAGCTAGATGCAAGGTCCTTGATGGACTTGGAGTAACGTTGGTGGTAACAATTTGAATGAATACTAAGCCAAAGAAGTTGAATGACACAATGGCCAACAGGTGGGGAGGAAGAGGTTCAGTAAGAAACCACCAACAATCATCATAATAGATGAAGCAAAAACCTAAAAGAAGTGAAAAAACCATCAAGCTGAGATTTAATATAAGAATGTGAAGTTCTTATTAGGAATGTGGGTCTGCCTAAGTTTCGATAAGTCTCATTAGAAAGCTGGTAAAAGAGACTTTCAGAAAACAACAAATTCTAGGATCTAGTGTTGTTAATTTTTCCCTTCAAGGTAACTGTAGGGAAAAGTATCAGAGAGTTTGAATTAAATTTTAATGTCCTTGTTTCAAGTTGTGTGGTGAGCAAAAGAAACTGTAGTAATTAGTTGTAAAATCACCTAAGTGTGAAAAGAAAAAATAATAATGCCTAGTGAATTGACACTATTTGGTTATACATATATTCACGCTGCGTCAAATGGTAGATATAGGAAACATGATCTAGGGGGGGCCTACCATTTTGGGCTTCCAGCTAGAAATTATATAGTTTAAAACATCTGACCTCTCTACTTTTCATTTCCACATTTGTATGTCTTAAGATTGAAACAATGGCCCAAAATGTACACACTTTTCATTGACTAGTGCTTACACAAGTGTATCTCAACAACCATGTCAAAAGAGCCAAATAATTAATTAGCAATACATATGCATTAGACATCAGTTAGAATTTTACATAGGAATTGAGTTCTCTATAAATCAGAAGAAAATGGCATATTGGTGGATTAACATGTGACTGAAGGGCAGTATCATCTCATTGTATAAAATTCCTTTAAATCAGGGGAATGGAAATGGATCCCCTGTGTCACTAACAGTAGACTACACTGCTACTGAACTAGTATGTAATGATCTATCTTTTACAGAAGGGAGTGTATGTGAAGAGATGGTAACTACTATTTCATATATTTCTATAGTTTGTTTGAAATTTGTATCCAGTTTAAAGTTGCATGATAGAAGGAAGGAAGAAGTGTTCCATGTAATGATTGGCAATCATTGGTTTCTTAATGTATGGAGGGAATTTATAGAGCATCGTCTTGGGAATAGGAAAAAATGATTCTGGAATTCCATGTTGTAACAAATATGAACCAACAGATTTGTTTGCATCACCTTTGTTGTTTTTTCCCTGTATTATATCTTCCATCTCAAAGGTCAAGCAAATATCAGATAAGACTGAAGTTCCTGACCTGTTTGATGCTCTTCCTAGTTCTGAAGAAATTCTGGCTTTTACTGGGGATTTTAGCAAGGTCTGCAATATCACACTTTGCAGTTCATTATTGTTGAAATCAGACCACTGTCAACAAAGTGTCGAAACAAGCAGTGTTCATGATTACCATGTCAATGGTACCAATCTCGATAGTTCTTAATGTTTTGCATTAAAGGACATTCACCATGAGTCTACAACTATATATGGAATATGCGTTGAATACCTAATAAAGGAAACATGTGCATTTTTTAATATAGATGCTACCTTAGGGCCTTGCGGGCTTAATGGTATTGATGCAGTAGGTACTGCAGGTAATCCTAGCAAGCTTATGAGCACTCTATCTCTTGCTTCCAGGTAAGATGTTATAAGTTTAAGTTGGACTTTCTAATGAACTCTCCTTTATCCTACCAAAATATATCCTCATTTTATCTTTTGTTTAGCTAAACTATTATTGTTCTCTAAAAATTCTAAGCTGTTCTATGGATCAAATTTATGTGGACCTTCGAAAACTAAATAATGGAGATAATATGTCTGGTCTTTTCCTTGCAGGTTTTTTATATTAATGTATAAATTTCAGAAGTCTAATATGGAAAATTCTAGTACCATTGCGAGGTAAAACATTGCAATTTATGAATATGATTGTGTTTCAATGATGAACAAAACATAGACGGTGCAGTTTAACTATGGAAATGATTGGCTTCCTTTTAAGTTTTTATGCCTCCTCTCTCAATTCATCATTTTAAATGTAAGATTATTATTAGACAGTTGTACCAAACTATTGATGTTTCAAGTGTCTGGCAAGAAGTTTTTTTATGATCTGATAAATGTAAAGGGATGTAAAAATAGAATAAACCATCAACTAAGTAGTTGCTATGATGGCCTAGGTAATCATCTACAGAAATCCAGCTAGCTGTCATGTTTGATGCAATTAATTATGGTTTGGGTATTAAGAACAGAGGAATGGAGCCTTCTAATACTCAAGCTGAATATTTCTTTTTCCAAGAAAAAATATTTGTATTTGATATTTTGGAGGGTAAATCAAAATAAAATTTTACCCTACCTTCTGACTCAGTTTAGGTTTCTAGAAAGTCTCCATCATAGATCTATGACATATACATTCATCTTTCAAAAATATTCCAACTAGATTCTTACCAGTCAAAAGATGACCTAAATATGATTTAAACATTATTGGCAGTCATTGCCAAAAGTGCAGACTTGTCCTGTTGAATTATTATGAGGCTGTTGGAAGAAGGATTACACTATCATTAGATACCATTACCAAAGATTAAGATGAGTTTAGCCAAAATAACCAGATTCAAGATTTTGTTAACAATGAGAACTGCAGTTAGGCCCAGATCATCATTAGGAAGCTTAAGATGTGGGCTCTTTAATTTTTTAAGTGGTTGCTACTTAGATATTTTAGGAGCTTAGGACTGAATTTGGTTAGATATTGAGGAAAATGCAACTACCTAAAATATGGGAACTTATTGACACTTTTTCTACGTTACTGATGTATACCGTTTTCCCATTTTATTTAAGCAAGAAGTGTAACTCATAGCAACAATTTGTATATGTTTTCCTTCAAATGTCAGTGCGGAGACTCTATTAATCTAAATAATTATTCCTCTTTTCCCATGAGGGCTGACTTAGAATTCCAAGTTTGATCTCTTGCCTATAATCTTTCGCAGGATTTCATTTCTTATTAAGAATCCATCACATATAAAGCATGTGGGTTCATGCACCATAACTAGATGCTTAGCCCTCTTCAAGCAGCCTTATATAACGGTGCCTTATTTGACGGTGACCTCATACTTAATGGTTGCATGTTGACTTGCAGAAAATATTGGATCAAAGAAACACTACAATACCCTTCAAGTGCCCTATTTGGTCATCATAAATAACATCTCTTTGATGTATCCTGTGCTGGGATATTTTGGATCTAAATATTCTAGCCTTTATGAATGTCTAATCTATGCTTGTGAAGACTTAGATTGCTTGACATGATATCTAGTTGATTTGGATGAATGGGCTGCACTATAAGTCATTCCCGGCTCTCTTTGCTCTTCCTTGATCCATGGAAACTATTCTATATAAATAATTTGATCAATTGCTGATGTACATTGTAACCTGTTGAGTGCATTGACTGTATATAATGTGCATATTGTAGAATTTAGTTACTGATGTGAAGTAGGAGTTGTATTTTGAACTCATCTCTCAGATAAATCATTCCAATGGTTGTACATGGACATATGAAGCTATGTTACCGGATCTGGCACCCCTTTGTCCAGGATACACATTCTAAACATTGGATATGCTTCCTATTTGGAATTGATAGAGGATCCACTCTTATACATATATGCCCTGTTGGATACATTACTCATGTGGATCCTCCAAAAAAATCATATTATAGAAACAATAAAAATAACAGTTGAAATTAAAAACAAATTACATGGATCCCTAAAACCTGAACATGAAACTTAATTTTATATTATATCATAGCTAAATTGATCTTTAAAGACAACCTTACTACAACTCAATAAGTTTCGTACTATATATTAAACGACAGTTGTATTATAGGCTAAAGGGAAGCCTTAGATTTCATTCATAACAACTATAAGATGCACATTTAATGACAGCAATATCAAACACTAAATGGAAGATATACCTCTAATAAATTGCAGTCTATTCTCTTGTTTTGGTGCACACCACACTCTTCTTAAATGTAGTCCATACTCTATAATTGGAAGCCATACTCCAAGATTTTTTCCAAGGAAAAAAATTGCAATTTCTATTCTAGTACAGCAGGTGCTCAAGTCACATTCACTATAGCATATACATTCATGCCCCACAAAGCCCCATCATAGAATTTAGACTCGTTATGCTCCTATCCTTTTAAAAGATAGCCAAAAAATAAACTCTTAATCTGACCTTAAAAACTCCAATATCATGATGTGTTTACAGTCATGAAAATTTGAAACAGAGTAGTACATTTAATTTTTATCTTACAAATAAGTATACAATAGTTTCCTTAACATGACTTTAATTTAGAGCTATGAAAATAAAACAACTTAAAAAACTAAACATTTCATTTTCATACAGTCAATACACCTTCAAGAGATTCTTCCAGTAATAATACCCTAGCTTCCAACTGCTAGCCCTCATGAAACGGTGTCTACCTCAATATTTATCTCTCAGAAGAAATGAGTGAAAGATATCCCTATTAACAGTACATAAACTCTAGTGCTTCTAAAGGTATAACTAAGACAATGTAAAAGAGAATTACCATGGTGCAAAACTTATAATTTGAACCATAGATAGGAACCAAAAACATAGTTTGGATAAGAAAGTGCATACTTGCTCAAATGCTGAGCAAAATTCCAAAAACTGCAATGCTGATCCAACGGCACTTGATGGAAACTCTATGCCTGCAATCAACTGCATTGGATTCCCTTGAGGAAAAATCATTTCATCCATCTCATTATTGTCTTTGCGTTTCTTCCTCCTCTTCTTCAAAGTTACGTTATCTTCTGCAACCTCTAACTGGAAAATAGTTTCAGAAATAGACTATGCATTGATGCCCTCGATAACATCTTTCTTTCCAATTTTGCCAACATTGTCTAATTTTCTTCTCTTTGTTTGCTTCACATTTTCCTTTAGAACATGTTCACTTCTTGTTGGCATCAAATTTCCAGTTTTAGAGTCAATTTCAAAAGATTGAATTTTGTTTAATTTTGATTTTACTTTAGCCAGTTTTTGCCTCTCAAAAGGGTTTGTGCTTTCATGAAAAGCCAAAAAAATTTGCACATCTTTACTTGCAGTCAAGGCCTTAGCATTAATGTTATAATTTTCATTTTTTATAATCAAAGGGGACGCAGTTGTATTTGATTTCTTCTCTTTGCCGTTTACAATGTCACCTTCCAATTTCCCCTCTTCACCAAGACCCGTGTTTGGAAGATCCGTCTCAACCTTCACCTTGCTTTTCTTCTTGGATTTACTTCTGTTATTTGTTCCTTTTCAATTCAGATCAGAGGTATCCGCTATCTTCTTCCCATCCTTATTAATATTACAATCCAAATTTCCCTCTTTCAAATTGACCTCCATTTTTACCATATTAGTTCTCTTGTGATTTGTTTCTCTGGCTGGAACTCGAACAATCTCTCTCTAGTGATCAAGACCCTTTTCAATTATAGGTTTATAGCTAGTATTTTAGTTTTTTCTGTTTCAAGCTGTGATACAGCTCGTGATTCTAAGTGAAAACCTTGACTGAGAGTAGAGGATTCATCCAATGAATTTTGCAACTTGCTAACTTTTGAAGAAGTGGAATATTTGGCCAACAAATTTTCAGATTTCCCAAACTTTGGAGACGCCAAAGGTGGACTATTTTTCTCCTTTAAAGGACAACTTTCAGTTGCTTCCACAGAAGCCATGGAACTCTAAACAGGCTTCAATTTCTTAACAAGGTATTTCACATCAATATTTCTAGAATGAATAGATTTCAAAAGAATGTTTATTGTGGAAACATTCAAAGAATTGGCATGCTTCTATATCAGAACAAAAGGATCCATAAGAAATACAAACACTATTGTATTAGCATTAGTGTCTTGCAGTCAAGTATGTTTGTTGCATTCAAGAGATAGAAGATGTATTAAGAAGACTAGATTTACAGAACATATTTCTTTCAGGACATCGTCATTTTCAAGGGTAAAATTGAGATATTCACGTATGCAGGTATTTACCTTAAAGAGACCTTGACACTTGATTAAATCAACAATAGAAGCAAAGCATGTAGCCTTGGCTGCATGCACAAGAATTCTAGTAGGAGCACAACCTTGTTTTTTCCTGCAATAATGAATTCAACAACTTCATTTCTGAAAATATCAGACAATGCTTCCTATCAAAACCTGATCGAAAAATTGAGTTACAAAAGGAAACATAAAAAGTTCATGCCTTTTCCAAAATGAATTTCTATATTCAAAATTACATGCAAATACTGCAATTGCAGATATTTCTGCACCTTGGGCACTTCCACTCCTTAGATTTAACAGCCTCTTCAACCTTTTCTCCATACCTTCCATGCTTATCAATGTGTATAGTTACTATGGATTTGAATAGATCAATGAAGCCTCAAAACCCAACAAGTATTTGGACAATTTTTTCTTGAGTGACCATGTCAATCATTCCTGGTTGCACAGCTTTTAGTTTCTCAATAAGAAAACAGTGGATCTCTATGACCCTAATGATGCCCATGCTATAGGCGTACACATGTTGAGAGAGAGTGTTGTCATAAATAAAACTTAATACTTGTTATAGAGTTTATGCATGTAAACCACTACCAAGGAGGTGGTGTAGGAAACTAACCTATTGAGTAATCACTTGAGACAAACGTTCTATGTGCATGATTTGTTGTTAACAACATTCTTGCAAGGCACCATGAATTCCAGAGTCTTTTACCGGAACTACAACGATCTCAAGTGATGTGTTCATAATTCAAAATCCTTGTTAAAGCATAAAATGGAGGATTAAATAGAGAAAAGGAGAGAGATCCCCACACACACACCTGATGGAAATTCTTTCCATTTTCATAATAATAAATTCTCCCTCCAATAACATGAACTCCTGGAGACTTTGTCTGCTTCTGCACCCCACCAGTAGCTGAAACGTTTTTTGTGTGGAATTGACTACTTGAGGAGATGACACGTTCTCTTTGTTATCTTCTTGTAAGACCTTATTGAGATCCAACTCCGAACCATTTGAGGTAACCTTTTCATCAACTTTGTGATGTTTCTTTGTTTTGGTTGAGCCTATTGGGGAGGACAGTTTTGCTACTATTGCCACATCTTTGGTTAGGTCATGATATTTGATGAAACCACTATTTAGGTTAGATAATGTATCCTTCTTTTTATGCTACTTTGGACGAGTCATGGTTTTACCCTTGCTACATTTCCAACCATGAGTTTCCTTAAATGGGATCATTTTATCCTCAGAATTTACTTACTTCCATTCGGTTGTAGCACGAGCATTAGCATTGCCATTATTCAAGGTGATTTTCTCTTGAACCCTCGCACTATCAGGGTTTTCATTTCTTGGAAAGGAAAGCTTCTTCTTTGTGAGGGGAGTTGAAGGATGCTCATTAAAATGTTTTTTGTGACTTGCTTCGAGAAGAGAGTTTGATGACAGGATCATTTTAGAGATACCAGTGCCTAACGGAGGATTCTTCCTTACTTTTTGACCTGGGGAAAGATCCATTTGTCCTCTTGACCTTTTATGTCATGAATATAGATACCCAAGGATTCGATCCCCTGCATTCACATAAACCAGAAGACATACATAAAAATCCAACAAAATCAATTCCAAGCAATAAAACATCTTACAACCAAAATGAATATGGAAATGAGTTCTCCATGTCATGAAACATCAACCAATATTATAACTTATATCAAGTGCCAAAAAATATGTTAGCCATGGTGAAATACAAGACAAGGAAACTCCATTACAAACAGTTACTGTGATCGGTTTCGTTGGGACGATTTCAAAGCAAAATCATTATTTAGAAGGAAGACAAACAACCCTCCACTGATACACATAAGAGAGATTTAGAGAATCAACACCTTACCTACAGAAATACAGGCCTGGGAGATAAGCTTATGCCTCCCTTTGCTTCACTCTTTCCAGTGTTTCCTCACTAGGAAAAAAACAGCGCGAGACGAACAAATGAACAAAGTGATTTGTTTTTTGTGGGGAAGAGATTGTGTAGAGACACAACACTTTGAACCCTTCCTAGCCCTTCCCAAAAGTGTAAAGTTAAATTTGTCCTTTAAAAAAATTCAAATCTGAATTTTACCCTTCCTAATCTGAATTTTACCCCTCCAATTACGAAAGGCATAAATTATATTAACATTTCAAAAGAAGGGAAACATTTGAAATTACCCATCCATATAAAATTTTCAAGATATTGAAATTCCTATGGTATAAATTTCAACTCATCATTCAAAATATTGGAAATATGATCAATTATAATCACTCACTCACTCATGTCATGCACTCAATGCTTAGTTGTGCAAGATGACCAGTAATCATTGATGACTACAAGGAACTTGCCATCTAGATGTGACTCTAAATCCCGAGTCAGTTAGGGCTACAATCTAAAGTGTGACAATGTGTCAACAACTATGACTATAACAAAAAAGAACAACTACTAGTCTACTACTAGGCCTGAAACGAGCTCAAAACTTTGTGCCTGCTACCTATGTGAACCTCGCTACCAATGTCTACTCTTTTTTTTTCAAAATGAAATTCAAAAGGCCAGTTTGATGAGTCCTCCTCTACAAGACTTCATTTCTTACATGAATATCATGGACTCAGACAGCTATAAACAACACTCGGTGTCATGCAAATACAAATAATGGCATGTAGCTAGGATGACAAACTGTGCAGAGGTTAATTTATGCATTGCTATAGAGAGGTGTCATTGGGCACACAATATGGAGAAGCAATGGTTATTAATAAAATTACAAAAACAATTGTGGGCTCAAGAATAGTCTTCAATTTGATGGGTGGCATGATTGTGATGTAATCTCCCTCTATCCTTCCAAACATTTGTGGTTTCTCACAACATTTTTCCTCAACGCCACCAAAATACATATAAATTTTACTTTTATTTACATCCTCTTCCCTTTAAATACTCATCTCATAGTCATAACTAAGGATTATTATGCATGCACATCCTCACCTTATAATATGAATTAGGTCAAGGTGCAGAGACAACCATAAAATATTAAATGTGTCAAGACACAAAGAGTAAGAGACAACTATAAGTAAGTCTTATATTAAATTTACCATATATGTCTTTAATTAACACTATCAACTAAGATTTTGACATGCTCTATTGTTTTGATATTCTTATCACTCCTTACCAATGTGATTGCAAATCATTCTTTGAAGGTAAAGTCTATAATATTTGGTCTTCTTCCTCATTATCATGCCTTTTGGTAAGACAATAAAGGGGGTAGTGGCCTACATCAGCATGGAAAATGGTTTCGACATAGAGGTATACACATTAATTGTTTTCATTAAATAAATTAAATTCGTACCTATGACTATTGATTCACTAAATCGTGGACCGGTACAAAACACAACAAATTTTAGAGCCCCGAGCCCTTAATTACTCACACCTAGAACTTTCTCAAATATCAACCATAAATAAACTTCTTTTGGTATTTGGGTTCAATTTAAAAGGAGTATTTTTTAGAGTGAGACATCCAGTGAATTGCAATTATTCAATTGACTTAGTCTTTATTCCATTGCCCCTCCATCTCATACATGTATTCTTTCACGACAAGTGTTGAACAAACAAATTTGATGCCCTGACCCCAATTATGCTAGCTTTGCTAACTTGCTTGGTATGTATGATTTTATTTTTTAAATGTTTTCTAAGTTTTGTATTATGTTTTCTTATGTTCCCAATCCTTATCATTCTTACATCTCTCAAGCTAAGATTGCACGTGGATTCCCCAATATGGTTATGACCTAGTCTAAGTAATTTTTTTTAATAATGAAGTGTGCTCCAACTTGAAAAAATACAATAGAATAATTGTTATGTTATTGAACTGTAAAATTAATGATACACATATGAAAATTTAATGTGTTCAAAATAATTTTTATTGAAAATATATCATTTTTTCATGTAAATATTAAGGGGTGCTCAATTGTTAAAAATTGTAAAAAAATTGAAAGAACAAGATTTATTTTTTGCATTTTTTTGGGGGAAAGGGTTTAGTTAATTTATACTTGTCAATTGAAGTACAATTATTTATATTGTCCTTTGGCTTTGAAGGGCTCCAATAATAAATACCCTTCCAATTTAAATTAAGACCCACCCTTGAAATTTGATCACTGCATAGCAGGGAAAGTTTATAGATATGCTTTAACTATAGAACCATGGACTTCTTATTAAAGTATGACAAGGTAAGCTTGAATGCTAAAGAGGTAGTAAATATGTAGTCACTGTTGCATAAAAAAGAGTAAATGCAATATGTCTATTTGGTATAAGAGTATAATCAGTAGTGGTACTAGACTATGGGTACTCAACAATATAAACTACTACAATTACTCAATTATTATGTCCTTAGTTAACCCGTCTCTTTCCTGTAATTAAAATATCTCAATAGGTTCATAGCTTACGAATAATAACATATGGGATATCAACTATAAAATACTAAGTTAAATTATGGTAATAATAGTTAACAAGAAAAGGTATTAAATAATGCGAGTACGGCACTTCCAAGTCTAATGAATTCCATTGTACATTTATGTAACATTAATGTTATAGTCTCACCATGTTAATTACATAGATAAAAAAAAGGGTTAGAACTAGTCAAGCACAATATATGGTTTATTTACCATACTAGTTAAACTCTCGATGCCTTATAAATTACAACTCAATCTTACCAATGGATTTAATATTCGGCAACTTAAGTGTGTTATTAATATTCTATGCTTGGGTTAAGATTTACCCTGCATACTATACATATGTCCAAGCTGCTAAATTCTAAATTAATGTTCTTTTACTAATTACGATTACATATGGAAAATATATAATAAGTCATATATAACTATAACCAATACTAGAGATATCTATTTTATTGTACTATTTAAGCAACATGTACTAGAGCTGGTTACATGGCATTATCCTAACAAAATGATACCACTACTTATTCAACTAGTGAGTTGACTTGATCAGACCTTTATTACTTACCTCTATTGTATTAGTGCACGAGATAAACTTATAAGCTTACTATAAATTACCCATATAATCATAAATAGCATAGTATAGCAACGAACGTCCATCGCTATAGAAAATGTATGGACTTTGCATTGCTATAGCGACGATCGTCGAGGACATTTTCATTTTTTTCCAAAATTTGAAACTGTTTTTCCATGAAAATTTTGATTTTAACTTATTCATGGAAAACTGTCATGGGACTTTTGAGCCATATGTAGTAGTGAAACTGGGAGAAAATCAAATGAGTTAATAATATTTATGTGGAATCACACTCTAATGGAAGGAATCCAACTCAATGATGATAATCTATTCTAGAAGTCCTAGCACATGTGCTAGAACATCATGATGATAGTTGATTTGGTGTTTCTAGCTGAGTTGTGACACATGGGGAGGTCTACATTTCACTAAATTCTAACACTGCAGATGGATTTAGAGACCTCCTTGAAGGGGTCTCTGAATCCATCTGCGGTCTCTAAATCCATCTACGGTGTTAGAATTTAGTAAAATGTACAAATTCATTGTCAATTTTTCAAGTTTTTTCATTGTCGGAGTGACATAATAAAAAATGACCAATTGTTATATGGTCATTTGTAGTCTACATATCTCGTGATCAAATTTGGTCATTTATCTTGGTCGTTTTTAATTGGTTTCTATCCTGTGACCAAAAGTGGTCATTTATCTTGGTCATTTTTAGTCGGCTCACTTAGAATTATCAATTTTGGTCATTTGTCCCTTTCAGGAGACTGTGGTGACCAAAAGTTTTGGTCTCCTGGTCACTAATCTCTCATTTTCTACTAATGTGTTAAATTATCAATTAATATTTTACAGTGGCAATATTGAGGTAAAAAGGAAGCTGCGTTGGAGAGTTGAAGATCTCAATGTTTCAAACCCTACTCTGGGATCATCATCAAGAAAACTATTTTCGTGGCTCCTTGGAAAATGGAGGAATGGGATCACGATGGAGGATATGTTGGCCATGCCTCCTAGGGATATTTTATGATATGGAAAGGGTCATATAATGTAAATATATTTAATTTATATAAATAAAATATAAAGTTTTATTGGTTTTCTTTGATGGTAGTATTTATTTGGTTTTCACATTATTAAGAGCATCACATTCCACCCTTTTTTATCGTGTTTTATACCTTTCAACAAAATAAACTACAAGGGTAATTTAATAAGAATTATTTTGTATAGGTTTCATATTAAAAATGATCATTTATTTATAAATTTTAGGTATGCATGGTTATTATGATAGGTGGCAAGCCAGGTTGGCTCAAATAAATGACCATGTGATGTAAATTTCATAATTTCATTTTGTATGAATTCCTAGTAATGAAACTACCTGGTTTTCTTCTTTGGGATTCCCATGAGACATCAACATTGTTAGAGACACTCTTATGACTAGGTCTAAAACTATTTTTAAAAACTTCCACACATTTATTGCAAATACAACAACTTAGTAAATATTGTGGAATCTATACACAAATATCCCAAACCCAATCAAGTCAGATATAGTGCATTTCAATCCAAAAATTTTTGTGGCTCCTTGGAAAATGGAGGAATGGGCTCACGATTGAATCAGCTGGCCGCAATCGATAGAATAAAGAATGGAACACTGATTGCAAGCGAATATTTCGATGGAGTTTAACAATTTTGACGGTCCGCTCAATCTCGACCCAACCCATTTATATCGAGCCAACCCATTTATATCTCAAGATTTAACATCTCCACCCTCTCATTAATATATAATTTCTTCTTTGGCATGTTTATGTATGACCAATAGGGAGTTTAATCCCCTCCCTCCCGACCAGATAGGCTTTCATCTCTTCTTCTTAAAGTTCTATTTTCTTTTATTTTTTTAACTAATGAGAAAAAAAATAAAAAGGTAAAAATTTAACAAAATAGATTTAAGAAAATTAGCAAAGAAATCGATTTCTATATGGATGTTTTCACCATAACGTCATGTATAACGTTTTGTCATGGGCCCTAGTCTATAATGTCATCTCTGTGTGGGAAATCTTTGGCTTACAAGCAAGAAATGGTCATTTCAAGCTCTGTGCAACCAAGAATAATTATCATTGATTGGGCCATATTATCAATTCAAAACATAACGTCTAAGGGTAAGGGGCTCATGGGTCATGTGTGATGCCCTATACCACCTCAAAGGACCTATATACTACATAGATAATATCTAGCCAATGCGTAAGATATGTCGGTCATTTTGAGGTTTGACACACCAAGTATGGCTTTTAGTCCCTTGGCCGTGATTTGATGTAAAAAGGGTTATTGGGCCAAAACATTTTTCCTTAGGCTCATGAACTATGTGTGGGGCCTTATGCCACCACAAAGTCCTATAAAGGGAATATTGGCATGTGAGAAATATATAGTACCTCTTTTATGAATTTTGGTTAACCATGGATTTTTTTGTAACTTAAGCAATGGCAAAGGAAAAAGACATAGCCTTAAGCCATAACATTTTCATTTGGCATGTAAGCAAAAATGGTCGTAGAAGATTCTACACAGGGTGTAACAGAGTAATAGGAAAATACAACAACGATGGAGAATCCTTTTCATTTGTTCTTAGAAATCATGCTACCTGACATAAAATTATAAAGAAGCAACATGAGTTGATTTAATACCCAATTCTTTCCATCTTCGTTTGTTTGATTCAATTCCAAATTCTCTCCATCTTCAGTGATCCTATTGAAGGAAAATGCACTGATTTCTTTAACAGAATGTGGAAGCTGGAAGCTGGGAGGTCATCCAGAGGCTCCATGAGAAAGCATTATCATGACTGGTACTTGAGTAATAGGCGGTTCGATAGCCGCTTGTTATAAAACCAAAGCTTCACAGTGTTGCACGCCCGATCCATTAGTCGTTATAATAGAGCATGCTCACCCAGTTCATTCTCAGTATCCAACGATCATATGGATTTGGCCCCTTGTCCCCATAATTTATGTACCCTCGTAGAGTTTGAGGTATGACTACTCAGATTAAGTCTCCTAGCTGGGTCTGATCCTAGCTATTCCTAATTAGTCCATCTGTGTGAATCCATATCATAAAAAATAGTTGCAAATGCCAATCTATAGTAATACAAAATCCAATCGCGATATAGTGATCTAAATTTTGGTGACCTAGCATCAGTAGAACCACCAGCATAGGTATATATTATATAGTATCTGAGAGAGAAACATCTAAGACAGATACAGTAGAGGCATCAATAGTAGTAGAGCTCCTACTTTACTTTGATCCATCCCGAAAAACCAGGCTTTGAACGGCCTGAACCGAGAATCAAGACACCCACGTTGCCAACTGGGCACCTTGAGAAGTCCTCATGGGAGAAATAATATTAAATCCTCTCATGACCGAATTAAATCCTCTCATGGCCGAATTGGGGACAGACCAGACGAACCAAATTGATACTCATAACCTCAAATCCATATATTGATTTAGCAGAATCCCCTTTGGGAAATGGGTAGTTGTACATAGATCTATATTTGAAAAATCCTTCATGTTTGGCTTCGCCTCCCTATGAAACTTCATAGGTTTTAATCTATATTTTAATTTTTATAATGTATAAGTAAATAATATGTGTATAAATTTTAATTATATTAAATCACATAAAATATGAACTATACATATTTATTTATATTAAATATTTTAACATATGAACTATAGTAACATATTTATATTAATTATATATTATTATTATATTTACATATTTTACCATTTTTAAGGTGAAAGAAGTTTATATATCATAAGGGTGTTTATAAAATATTTAACTATTTTATAAATTTGGTTAAGTATTATATTTACATTTATTAGAAGTATAGTATGTATGGACTATGAATGTATGGATTTTAACATAATTGCCTAAAATGAAGCATGTTTTGTTGGGAGAAATAAAATTGGAACAATTTCAATATTATGTTTCCCTTGAGGTTTGAATTTTGTACTTTGGTGGGGTGTTTTAGAATAATCCCACTTGTTATGCATGCTTTAAATGGTAAACATATCCCATATGCTTTAAATGATGACGATGATGAACTAGATGACAATGACAGTGATGATGTTTTTGATGATGACGATGATGGAAATGATCATGATCATGATCATCATCGTCATCTTTGCCATTGTCATCATGATTATCACAATATTCATCATCATAGGCATAATCATCATCATTGCCATTGTCCTTGAAATCATCATCATCATGATTATTGACATTTTGATCAGTTATTCATCATTACCATTGGCATAAGAAATAGCATCTAACCAAAATATGTGATTAGTGGAAAAGGGTCATGGAGGACACACACGATTTATGCATGACAAATAACAACTTATTTTTTAAGATGATCAACATCGTCATTCTCATTGTATTCATCATCATTCTCATTGTCATCATCACCATCATCATCATTCATTTCATTTCCATCATAATCATCGACAATGTCGTCATTTCCATTATGAGTCATCATCATCATCATCATCATCATCATCATAATCGTCATCATCATCATCATTGTCATTGTTCTCCTCATTATCAACAACATTATCATCATCTTCATAACCATCCTCAATATCATAATCGTTATCCTCATTTTCATCTTCAACATCTAGGTGTAAAACTAGATGCAAAATTGGATAAAAACATGGATGCAAAAAAGGATGCAAACATGGATGCAACAAAAGTAGGCGCAAAAGTGGGTGCATAATGGGGTGCACCAAAAATGGATGCAAAAGTGGATGCAAAAAATTATGCAATCATGGAAGAAAAACATGATGAAAAAATTGGCGCAAAAGTGAATACAACCATGGATGTAAAATTGGATACAAAATTGAATGCGAAAGTGGATGCAACAAAAGTAGATGCAAAAGTAGTAGTAACACCCAACGCAAAACCTGATGCAAAAGTGGATGCAAAAATGGATGCATAAAGGAATGCAATAATTGATGTAAAATTGGATGCAAAAAAATATGCAAACATGGATGCAAAAGTTGAAGCAAAAGTGGGTGTAAAAGTAAGCATAAAAATGGGTGTGAATTGGGACGCGACAAAAGTGGATGCAATAGTAGATGCAAAAAAAGACGTAAACATGGATACAAAATGGGATGCAAAAAGGGATGAAAACGTGGGTGAAAAAGTGGATAAAAAAATGGATGCAAAAGTGGATGCAAAAATGGTTGAAACAAAACGAGATGCAAAACTAGACTCAAAATAGGATGTAAACTTTGATGCAAAACTTGGCACATGAAGGGATGCAAAAAAGAAGCAGAAGTGGATGTAAAAAGGGATGCAGAAGTGGATGAAAACAAGGGCATAAAAGTTGAGGCAAAAATGGGCATAAAAGGGGGTGCAACTAGAGTATATGTTCAAACTAGGCACAAAATTAGGTGCAAAACTAGGCTCAAAACCTGTCGTAAAACCTGATGCAAAACTTGGTGCATAACCAGGTGCAAATTACGTCGTAATTTGCGCCAGATTTAAAAAAAGGATGCAAAAAATGCCTAAAATAGCACTAACCCATGAAATTGTGCCATTTTGTCCAAAAAATGAATAAAAATACATGGAAAGATGGTCTAGACACAAAAAAGGATGCAAAAAGAGACGCTAAATCCAGTTTTTGTTGTAGTGTTATTTGACATTGATGACATGAGAGATTGAATTCACCTTGTAGAACACCCTAACACATGTCTTCGAATTTGTTTTTTTCTACTTTAGTAGAGTCTTGTGGGTATCAAGGGATTTCCTACAAGACTAACATAGGTATCAAAGGATATCCCATGAAAATTTTGCAAGTGAAATCGAATTCCTCCCATCATAGTGTATAAGAAACCAAGTTCTAAGGTTGATTTCACTCTTTCAAGCATGCCAAGTAGCCATGAGGTTAACTTCACTCATTAAGGTGTGTCGAGTAGCCATGAGGCTACCTTCACTCATTAGGGTGTGTTGAGTAGCCATGATATACTATTTCTTTGCTACATTATTGCTAACTAATCACTTAGTGAATAATGTTTGAAATGTTACTTGTGAAATTGAGAGAACGATAATAGATTCATTGTGCAAAGATCCCACTCAATACTAAGTTTATCCTAGAGTCATGATACTATTGGTCTTCATAGAATGAGATAAAACCTAGAAACAAAGGTGTCCCCTAAACCCAAGAACTTCACCTTGATACCAAATGAAGAGTTTGATAAATATCTACAAGAAAAAAAATACTAACAAAATCTACTACATAAGGATAACAATTGCGCATTCACACAATGTACACACAATTTATGTTACCAACATTTTATTGGGAAAACTACCTAACTTAGAGTCACCTCTCTATATCTCATTGTATTAAGTCAATTGTTCACCAGACAAATATTTAGGTATTTTGGAGCTTCAATTAACCCTAAATCATTTATATCTATTAACCAAGATTATAATATTACAATGGGTTGAAACCATTTTGTTGAAATAATACACCCCCACCCCTTTATTTTGGATTTTTCCTCGGTTTGGGATTTGTCAATGGGTGAAAACACGAAGTTGGTATACATTTTTTGCCTGTTCTTTGACAAAACACTACAAATTTTATTTTTTTCAACTTAAACCCTTTCAAAGACATACCCCCATTAGGAATTTCACCTTGACGTAAACACGATAGGTTTAGAGAATTCTATTATCTTTTTACTCATATTTGTTTGAAATTTTTTTATGGACATATAGTAGTACAAATTTAATGGGCACCAACGACATATACTTTAAATTTTTAGGTTTGGATAATGAGTGACCTGTGTGCCCTTCATTTTTTTTTAGATATGGTTATTCATTTTATGGAGACCAAATGTATGTTCATAATCTACACATATTGTACTTTGAAATGGACTATATGTTGAGTATTTTTAGACATAAACACTATTTTTTATTATTTTCGAAATAATATATGTTTAAAAATGGTGCCTTATTGACACATGTTTGTGTCCTCCCATTTTCTTTCAAATGTGACTCTTATCATACAAACTAAAAGTACTCTTTCGAAGAGGACAGTCCAAGGAACATCCCTGTGAGTTTTTACATTTTTTTTTGTTTTCATTCGGATGATCTTGAATTTTCAGTGTTACTGATTCTCAAAAAAAATTATAGAGATTTCATTTTTTCACCCATATATACCTATAAAGGATACAACACATATCAAACAAGAACAAATTTTGCCATTTTCAAAACTTCATATGAATAGAAAGTGATGACGACAACAAATCTAGAAAAAATCTTCGCAAGAACATTTGATATCCTCAATAATCAAGACATATCTGTGCTACTGGAAATTTAAGGGATCCTTACTATGTAATACCCTGGTTTTGACCCCATTTGCATTTAAATAAAATGATGTAAAGAATCACGGTGTGGAGATAGGAAAAAGACACACCATTGATTTAGTGTTTATGTTTCGGCAATTAAGATGTGGCCGCTGGTATTTTTTTATGCTAGCTAAACATTAAAAAGCTGGACATTATGTTAAAATTGCAATTTTAATTAAAACCCATAACCGGCTATGTCAACACAACTAAATGAGATGGGGGCATGATTTTTCCTAAGGATGAGGGAGTGGGGGATTGGAAGAGTGGGAAGAAATTCGAATTGGACAGAGCACCAATTCTGCAAAAGCATTTTTTGAATTTCTTGGGCAAGAAAACACCAAAAACAACCACCTTTCCCTCATGTGGCAACGTTTCACCTTCCCTCACGATTTGGATTGAACAAAAACGTTTTTGGAAACCCAATTAGCCATTCACGCAATAGAAAGCAAGCAAAAATGATTCTAATTCTGAACCTTTGAGGAATTTTCTCCTATCCGGCAATCTGAATCCTTCACATTTTTTGGTTTTCCTGTGTGGATTGTTCTCTCTCGCGTTTTCTCCCGTATGTTAGTCATTTTCCTAAACACGATTTCCTTGAATCCGATTTTTGTGTCTTTGATTTGAAATACCGGCAACATTTTTGTTTGGTAATGGTAGTAATTGGTCTGGCACTGGCAATGTTCATAAATTCGTAAATTTATATGTGTGTATGTAATCCCTGGCATCTGCTATGTTTTGATAAATCCCAGGACTGTGATCACTATGTGTGCATCCGGGTTTGGCTTTTGAATTGATTGAAGGAATGGAAATAGAGTCTAGACTTACTTGATAAATCTAGTGTGTGAAAGAACCTCGCAGACCAATCTAGAAGGTTGGTTTTCTTCTTTGCATGCCCTGAAGAGCATTGGAAGGGAAGGCATGGCCTGAGGGACTGTGTATCTGAGAAGGATGGCTTAGCTGGTAGCCTGATAAACCCATTAGTTGGTTTGGATGTATCTCATGTGAATTTGGCTAAGTGTAAACCACTGTTTGTGTAAGTCTGATAAACCCAACTATGCTGGCTTGACTGAGTTTTATTGTATCCTTGGCTATGGGGAAAGTCTGCTAGTGTTCCTTAATCCTTGGAGAAAATAATGCCCAACTCGGGGGTGACAGTGTTGCTGAGAGATTAAATAGCACACTGGTATATGGTTGGGTGGAACGTTGCAGTGACATAGCTGGTTGTGGGACAAGCTTCTTCAAAGATAAGTATTCTTGTTTATTTAAGTTCTGCAACTATATTTTCTTATGAATTATTATGAAATTATCATGAACATGTTGAATGCATGAATGTGTTGAAGGAATGATTTGCTTCTGCTGTATATATCATGTACATTCCATTATGCATTTGTTTATACTTATGAATGTTTTATTTCAAAGCAATTTTTATATTATGTTCACGGGGTTTAGATTTCCCGGGTTGATAGATGTCATCACATCCTCTCCGCCGAGTAAGGGTTGGGGGCGTGACATACTATTTGAAATATGGTTATGGATTATTATGCTACATAAAATTAAAAAGGTGAAAAATGACATTCTAATTGATGGAAACAATTATTGGATTATCAAATCACCAAGGTGAAAGTTGGTCAATGTTCCAATCAAATCACTATCATTGTGTGAAATAAAACTTTTCTTAATTCTAAAATACATTATAATAGTGATTAGAGTAAGAGTAAAAAGAGAATGAGTGTTCCAAACCTCAAATACCACCATTACAAAATGTTGTTGTAATGGTAACTTCGGAAGGCATTCTGATGTATATTATCATTATATGATGTTGTACCCCCATCAGAGATGTGTTTTCCTCCTTTAGGGGTGTCATTGTTGTGTATGAACCTTAAGGTACAACCTTTGTTATAAGTCAAGGAAATAGTCCCCAGTATAATATATTGTAATGTACTTTCGGAGTCTCTCTATGATAATTTGGCCCTGTTAGGGTAAGAGGTCGGCCCTATTCATTTTTTAGGTTAGACACTTGAAGGGTATAAATAAGGAGGCACCCTCCCTCATTTATACATACTCACACTCACTCAAGTTCGCATGAGGAGAGAAAGAGAGACAAGAAGGAGAGATAGATAGCTACATAAAACTTCTTCTTATTGGTTTTGCCCATATTGTGATATTATCTTAGTGACAGAACTATTATGAGCAAGTCTGTGGGGTTTTCTCCTTTATGGTTTACCCAGTAAAAATATTTGTGTCTTGTGTATCTTCTATATCTTGTGTATCTTGTTGTACTTGTTACTATTTCAGATAAATATCTTAATCAATTTAATTAGACTAGAAAAACTATCATGATATCAGAGCCTCTCTGAAAAAAGGCGGTGTGTAGTAATGGAAACTAGGGATTTGTAGTACAAGATCTTCTCTCCACAGATCATCAAGAAAAGAGGGATAGAATAACTCGCCCTAGAGGGGTGCATATTTTGGTGGAAGCAGTTTCAAATTTGGATAAATTTCATTTTTTTACCACGGGACACTGCACGAAGAAATTAGGGCATCAATTTTCAAACGATTCCCACCTCTGTCTTCAGAAAAGGACCTAGCTGAGCAACTTACCTCGAGGAGGTGCATAATTCTGTCCAAATAAATTTTCCAAATTACAAGTTTGGAAAATTAGGGTTTCTCTTCAGAAAAGGACCTAGCTCTAGAACCAAGTCGAACTCCTCAAATCGGTAAGATATAAATCTTTTCTATTTCCATTTGAGGTTCTCATTTGAAGATGACTCATAATACTCAACTTGACGACAAGATTAAAGGAGATGATAACTTCCAAGAATGGAAGTATAGAATCTCCATGATCCTTGAAGAGAATTATTTGGATTAGTACATCAATAAAGAAGTTCCAGATCCATAGGTAGATGAGGCTAAGGCTACTCATAAGAAGAACTTGGTTAAGACCAAGAGAATCATTGCAGATTCTATTAAGGACAATCTCATCCCCCATGTTTCATCCTTTAAGACACTGAAGGACATATTTGATTCTTTGAAAAAGATGTTTGAAGGAAAGAACATCAATGAAAAGATGACAGTGATGAACTAGGTGAAGAATGTGAAGATACAAAATTCAGAGACTATACAGTCCTACTTCACAAGGGTTGCTCAAATCAAGGAAAAAATTGAACCAGTTGAAGAGAATGTATAAGAAGGAGAGGTTGTGATGACTACCTTAAATGGCCTCCCAAGATCATGGGATCCATTCATTCAAGTGATCTATGCAAGAAGGAAGTTGATCTCTTGCATCTGACTTCGAGAAGAATGCACACAAGAAGAAGCTTGACTCATAACAAGAGAAGAGAATATGGGAGAAAATTAATATCAATATCTCACAGCTCACACCAGAAAGAACTACAAGAATAAGGAGAACCACCATCACAACAAGAAGAAGGAAAAGAAAAAAAATAAGTTCACAAAATATCCTTCCAACATTTGATGCTACACTTGTGGTGAAAAGGGACAATTTGAAATAGACTGTCACAAGAAAAAGGACTACTTCAACAAGAAGAAAAGACACCATGCTCACATTGTTGAAGATGATGAACTAACAAACAAAATATTTAGAAGAGAGAAGTATTATTTAGATGAAGAGTGTGTGCTAATATTAGCACTCCTCGACACTATCTCACATGCAAGCAATGATTGGATTGTGGATAGTGGGGCATATGAACATATGACATAATACAAAGAATCATTCGTCAATATGTCTAAGCATGAGTCACCTCACAAGGTGAAACATGAGTATGATTATTAATATGCCATAAAAGGAAGTCGAGAATTTCATACAAGATAGAATACAGGAAATATTTAAATATGAAGGATATTCTATATGTTCTAGGATTGAAGAAGAATATTCTCTCCATCGCTGCACTAGATGCAAAGGGAATGAGAGTTACATTTATTGATGGCCAAGTCCTATTGTGGCGTAAAGGAAATACAATCGATGATGCAACAGTGATTGGAGAACAAGATGAAGGATTGTAAAAACTAAAGGGACAACTTGAACAAGAATTGGTTCATGATTTAATAGAACTAAGTTAACTATGACACCGAAGTATTTCACATGTGCATTACATAGAACTACTGATTACAAGAAAAATAGTCTTAGGACTTCTAGAAATCCAAGAAAAGAATGAAGGAATTTGCAAAGGATGTGCACAAGGAAAGAGTGCAAGGAATAAATTTGCCAGCAGTGAAAGTAAATCTAAAGGAATACTAGATATAGTACACTCAAATGTATGTTGGCCCATGTCATCCAACTTAGTAAGCAGGTATGTGTACCATGTTTCCTTTATCGATGATTTCTAACGTAAGACTTGGATATATTTCTTGAAAGGAAAAATGAAGTATTTAGTAAGTTCAAGGAATACAAAGCATTGGTCAAGAACCACACCAAAAGGAAGATCGAGACTCTATGGTTAGATGATGGTGGAGAGTTCACCTCAGAGGAATTCAAGGAAATCTACAAAGATTCTGGGATTAAGAGGGATTTGATAATTCCATACAATCCTCATTAGAAACGCATTGCAGAACGAAAGAACCGAATCATAATGGAAGGAGCAAAATCAATGCTACATGACCAAGATCTTCTAATGCACCTTTGGACGGAAGCAGCAAAGACAACTATGTTTTGACAGAACCATACTCCTCATTAATTACTTGACAACAAGACTTCTAAAGTGTATGTCTCAAGAGAGAAACCAGAAGTCGGCCATCTATGAATATTTGGTTTCCTGGTGTACATACATATCCCAAAGGAGAAATGGACCAAGCTCAATTGTTTTGGGAGGAAGGGAATATTCATAGGATATAGTGATACATCAAAGTCCTACTAAATATAATTCCTAGGATTCAAGAATATCAACATCAGTAGAGTTTCAAACTTTGATGAAGACTCAACATACTCTAGATCCAGGAGGCTACCTATTGAAGAGGTTAAGGAACCTGAAGGAATGAGAGTCCGAGATATGACAATGGAATTGGAAATTTTAGAAGACCATGAAGATCGTAACATGGTAGAAACACAAGAGCATTTAGAGACACTTCACGAGAAGGAATTCCATAAGAGGAAACCAACATGGGAACATGAGCCAATACAATATGCATAAAGGTATGATGCTCTAGAAGGGATGCATAGAGAAACGAAAAGACCAAAACCTTACAACAGCTATGTGGCCATGTTGTGTGACATCACAGAAATTGAATATTCCAACTACGAAGAGGCTACAAAAAAGAAATGGAAGGATGTCATGATCAATGAGTATCATTCGATTATGAAGAATGATGTCTGGGAGATAGTTTCAATACCAGAAAGGAAGTCCATCATGACTTCGTAGCATATCTACAATATCGATCATGATGCAGATGGTAGCATTGAGAAACACAAGGAAAGATTCATGGCATGAGGCTTCTCACATAAAGAAGGCATATACTTTACACATGTAGTAAGGTACACTTCCATTAGATATATACTTTCACTAACTGCAATTATGAAGTGGAAGATACACTAGATGGACGTCAAGACAACATTCTTGAATGGTGTAGTCAAGAAGGAAATGTACATAGAAAAACCATTGGGATTCTAGACACATGATAGGAAGAATCATGTGTGCAAATTGAAGAAGGCCTTGTATGGATTGAAGCAAGAACCCAGGACATGATAAGTCAAGATGGATAACTTCATGATGATTTTAGGCTTTACTAATAGTAAATTAGATTCCAACCTTTACTTCAAGGTTGAAAGCAGAAGTCTGGTGATGCTCTTGCTATATATGTCAATGACATGTTCCTGACAGGAGAGGACGAGCTCATTGAAGATGAAAAGAGGATACTTGCTACTGAGTTTGAGATGAAATACCTATGGATGATGCACTAATTCTTAGGCATGGAGGTGTGGTAGAGTGCGAATGGGATTTTCATTGGTCAAGGAAAGTATGCAGTTAAGATTCTAAAAAGATTCTGAATGTTGGACTGCAAGGCGATAGCCACACATATGGCATCAAAATTGAAGCCTCTATTTGATGCTTCATTAGATTCGATAGATGACACGATGTATCGTCAGACAATTGGATCATTGATGTACCTGATGAATACGATACCGGACATATGCTTTTCTATGAACACACTAAATCAATTCCTGACGGATCCTATACATGTTCACCTGGTTGTTGCAAATCATGTATTAAGCTACGAGAAGGGTAAGGTTGAGTATGGGCTCAAGTATGATGTGAATCAAATGATTAAACTAAATGGTTATGTTGATTCGGATTAGGTAGGTAGCGCCACTGATAGGAAGATCACTTCAGGTTTCTACTTCAGTTTGGGATTTGGCATGATCTCTTGGTTTAGCAGGAAGCAGTCATGTGTGGTGCTAAGTACAGTCGAGGAAGATTATGTTGCTGCTTGCTCGTCTAGTTGTGAGGAAGTATGGCTTTGAAAGCTACTTCCTGATTTGTTTGATATCCATATATAAGTGACTTGTATCTTTTGTGACAACTAGAGTTGTGTGAAGTTATCGAAGAACCCGGTGTTCCATGACAAGTCAAAGCACATAGAGATCAAGTTCCACTATATCAGGGATATGGTGAATAGAGGAGAAGTGAAATCCAATACTTCGAAACGGATGAGAAGATAGCCGATGTATTTATCAAGTCTCTATCCAGAGTGAAGTTTGAGTACTCCAGAGAAAGAATTGGTGTTATCCAGAACCAGACACCTCGAAAGAGGGAGTAATGAGTTCTACCATAGTCGGAGCTACAGGTTGTATTAATGACGTAATCAATCATGGTGTCCTCCTATGCTTGATATTGTAAGACACCAAAAGACACATATGCATGATATATTACATGGGAAATAAGACAGGTCGTCCAAGCAGAAAATATTCTGGCGTAGGACGCAGTTTGCTCGGATGTAATCAATCATGTAGGTTGTCCATTGTTGGCAATATGGCAGTGGGAGAGGGTGTATATTTCCATTGATGGCAATAAAATATGACAATGGCAACGAGCTATAACATGAGCAGCAAAATAAGAGCAACACAAATATGAGAGAGAAAAACAATGAAGAGAAAGGGAAATAAAATGTCTACTTGTCTACTTGTCCAATGCATTATGAAGAGAGGGAAATGAATAATATGGCAGTCTAGTCATGGAAATATGATGAGATAAGGAATTCTTGGTAGCATTGTAGAACAAATGCCTTTGATTCAGGTGCTTGTACCTCATGTCATGGAACTCAGGCCACATTTCACAGTTTCATTGAAGAGTGCCCAAGGTCATCAAGTATGTGGAATGGGTCAAGAGGATGAAGAGATAGTGAAAGGCATGGCTTGCCTATTTTCTGAAATGGGATATTCATATTCTGAGATGATTGCTACTGGATCTACGGAGTCAATGATGATTATAGAATCCATTTTAAGTCATGAGCTTTATGGGCCTGAGTGTGTTTACCAGCAATTATTGAAGCTTTCAACAACCCATCAACAACCCATCGTTGCATCGTGTCTCCACACTCAACAAATTGTACCTTTTGCGCACAGTGGATTCCATAGAGGCTCATCTTGGTGTGTACCATGCAAAACTACATATGGAACCTGCATGAGAGAGACCCGTCTATGTCCATGACTTGAAGCTGTATTGAATCCTTCAGTCTCCATTCTCCATTGAAGTTATGACTCTAGCAGTGGTTCAATTGTGGTAGAGAGAGTAACGTAAGAATTGAGGAAAATTACACTCTTCCGACATCATTTTAGAATAGAGCATATTTGCTGGACATCTTCAAGAATACACAGTGGGAGGCCTCACTCCAACAACTGAGCATGCTCTATCTCCAAGCCTTTTGTGGAAACCCTATTTTTGTGAAGACTGTGAACCCCATTTTTGTTGAGCGTAGTTAAAGAATTATTGGTGAAATCTCATGGTAAAGTGCTTCCATTAGTGAATAAAGAGCTACGTTCCAATTCTGTGTTGAAATTTGTTAGCTGGTGCTATCATGGATCCATATTGTTGCAATTCTCACTAAGATTGATGTTTGAAGGCTATTGCCTTATTTGGAGTTTTGGAAATGTTGATACAACTACCTTGAACATGGAGCTACTCCAATGCAAATTAGCAAGTTATAGAACAACAAGCGCAATCATCAGAGAAATTGAATGCAAATCAGTACATTGTACCCATAGATCGTCTTGCTAATATTTTCAGATATGTTAATCACCCTGAAGCTGTTATTGATACACTTCAAAAGCTATGGTGAATTTTGAAAGCACTATTTGGGCAATGAGCTTGGGATTCAGCAATAGTGTACAAGTTGTGCAGGGCATGCAAATTTGCAGTTAGAACCTGTCAAAAATCAATGGCAGTTATAATGGGGGATCTGCTTCACGAAGTTCAAATGCAATACAAAATACACAATCAATCTTATTTCCTTTATATTGAAAGTGAAGTAACAAAGCTATTTGGTAGTGACCCATCCTATGCAAATTATCTCGGAGTCTTGATTACAGAGCTTTTTGGGCACACCATAAGCCTACTGAAGACAATTCATGGAGTTTGGCCATGATAGATCAAACTCGCACTTCTGAAAGAGATGAATCCCATAAGCTTGGGATTAGAGTTGTCCACGAACCTGAGAGAAGCTCATGAAGCTCGCGGCCTTAACAAATGATGAAGCTCGCAGGAGGCATGAGAGAAATTCTTGGAGATTCAGGATGAGAACAATGTGGCATCATGCTGCAACAAACATGGATGATGATCTTTCATATGTGGCAGATGTGGTAGAGGAGTAAAATGTTGAAGCATTAGTGTTAAAATAACATGAAGACCTAATCACAAAGGCCTAAAGTGCTAGGCTTGAAAATAAACATGAATAAAGGATTCTAATAAAATAGTGTTAATATTTTTTTTAACTAATGGACTAAAAAGTTAAATAAAATATTTAGTTAAAAGGTGATGTTAATATAGAGTCATTTTTTAAAGGTTGTGTCATTTTAAAATGTTGTGTTATTTCAAAAAAAACACATGACTATTGGAAGAGATATATATTTGGAAAAACAAAGTCATTTGTTGTGTGTCTCGGTGGATAATTATTAATATCTTGGTGGATATTCTACCATTGATATGGACCATGTGTTCATGCAAATAGATTGGTGTCTGTAATCAGGTTGGAGCCTGAATGAGGATTGGATTCCTTTCTACATGTTGGGTCATGTATGCAAACTGGGTTTTGCAAGAAAGTTGAATCTTTCCAAGAAAGTTGGGTCTCTCCATCTAGCTGGGTATAGATAGTTCATGCTATGTGATGTAAAATTTTATTTAATAAAAATACATTTGACATATTCATATGTGTTTGTTATTTTGTATATATATAATTGGTAAATGTTATGACTCATTAAATGTCATTTGTGTTTTGGAAAGAGATTTTTAAGTTTTAAGAGACACTGATTCACCCCCCCCCCTCTCAATGTCTGAGACCTGTTCTACAATTGGTATCAGAGTGGGTTGTCTTTGAACAACTCACTACTGGAATACTGATCTAAAAGGAAAACATGTCCATTTTTAGAGCCAAGCACTTAATCTAGAGATAGGTGCCAATATCAGCATTTTAAAAATGGCTGGAAATGTAGAAGATGAAATGCCCTTGTTTAATGGAGTTGACTATGCCAATTGGAGGGATGCCATGAATTTTCAGTTGAAGTCCAAAGGAGCACATCTGTGGGATGCAGTAGCAAGCAAGAAATGGTACTTGAAGAACAAAACCAGAATTTCAAAAGATGATCATAAATTCAATTCTATCGCTTTGCAAACCATTAAGAGAGCCTTATCGAATGATGCCAAGATAAGACTAGGGCACTACACCTCTGCAAGAAATCTATGGCTAAAGATTGAAGAAACATATCAAGCCAAGTATCAAAGTGCAGGAGAAGATACAAGTCAAAAATATGATTTAGAAATAAGTTAAGATATGTTGAGCCATGAAGAGAACAATCCCTCATTTGTCTCATCACAAAGCAAAGAAAACATTGGGCTAGATGAACTTTCAAATGACAGCTGTTATGATGATGAAGTACTCTCTAAGGAAAAAGAAGAAGACCTATTAATTCTCAAAGATAAAATCCTGGTTACTAAGAATGAAGACTTGAAGAAATTGAAGGAAGATTTTTTATTGCAATTGAAAATACAAAGAAAAAGATAAGTTTTTATCCTATAAATGTTTTTCATAAGATTGAAAACATGTTTATGGTCACTCTAAGTGAGCTTGAAACTATTTTCAAGATCAACGAGTTACTAAATGGATTGTGGATGGAGTCCAAAAATTCTAGAAAAACATGCAAGAGTCCAGTAGATACAAAAAATGACTTGAAGATCCTAAAAGATAAGTTCTGTGCACTAACCAAGAAACATGAGGCTGCTGAGATGATATTAAATGAGCAAAGGATCCAGCTAGATGACAAGGAAAAAGAATTGAAGAACACTTTCTCTAGTTTTAATTTACAATTGGAAAACAAAATTAATGAAATAAAAGAGGTAAATTCTGAAGTCTTTAATGTTAGAATACAAATTGAAGCTAATGAAAGAGGGCTTCCTAACCAAGAGAATCAAATGAGAGGAAGGGAGCCTATAGAGAGGCAAAATTTACTGGATTGGGAGAAGAACCTACAAGAAAAACAAGAAAGGCTTATAGAAGGACAAAGGTCACTAAATAAAAAAGAAGAATATTTTAATATGGCCATGAAACAGATTGAGAAGGAAGTGCAAGATGACAAGAAGAAGATTGAAAAAGATCATGCAACCTTAAAGGAGAAAGAGGATAGGTATCAAAGGATGGTTTCCTTAGTATCTAGAAAAGAGGATTCTACTAAAGAAAAATCTATTATTAACAAAGAAGAGGAATCATCTAAATGTCTCACAGGAAATGAGATAAAGAAAAGTTACGCTAGTACATTCACAAAAGGTGGAGAAAGGAAAGCAATGGATTATCTTCAATCTAAATATATTTCTCCATACAAGGGAAATGAGAAGAGCAATCTATATAATAGCTCAACCATTATAGATGAAATTTGGAGTAGGAAAAGACCATCCCATGACAGAATTGGTCTTGTATACAAAAAGGATAAAGAATTTGAGAATGAGACTCCCCTGTCCAAGTTTGAGGAAGGTTCTTCCTATTCATAAAAACATAGTGCAATTACAAATAAGATACCAGATCAGAACTCTACCATGAGAAGGAAATATGGAAGACAAAGGATAAAACATGAAGCACATCATAAAGGAAGCTTATCATATCATACTAACACTTGGTATGGTAACATATTCAATTACTACTACTACTCTTGTCACAAACATGGACACAAAGTAGTGGAATGTGATACTTTTAAAAAGAAAACTCAAAAGAGTTCCTGTAAAAAGACAAAGTGTTGGATATGCAAGGGTATTGGGCATACAACAAAGTTTTGTTACTCCATAAGGTGTTTCAAGTGTGAAGGATTTGGTCACAAAGCACAAAATTGCATGAATCCAAAGAAACAATATAATCAAAAGGAGGATGCTCCAAGGAGTCAAAGAAGGGATTTGAAGAAAGACAACATTCAAACTCTAGAAAGAAAGATGCCTGATGACATATCTTTAAAGATGAAATCTGAGAACAATGTGGCATCAGGCTACAACAAACGTGGATGATGATCTTTCATATGTGGCAAACGTGGTAGAGGAGTAAAATGCTGAATCATTAGTGTTAAAAGAACATGAAGACCTAATCACAAAGGCCTAAAGCGCTAGGATTGAAAATAAACATGAATAAAGGATTCTAATAAAATAGTGTTAATATCTTTTTTAACTAATGGACTAAAAGGTTAAATAAAATATTTAGTTAAAAGGTAATGTTAATATAGAGTCATTTTTTAAAGGTCGCGTCATTTTAAAACATTGTGTTATTTGAAAAATTACACATGACTATTGGAAGAGATATATATTTGGAAAAACAAAGTCATTCGTTGTGTGTCTCAGTGGATAATTATTAATATCTTGGTGGATATTCTACCATTACCTTGTGTTCATACAAACATATTCGTGTCTATAATCAAGTTGGAGCCTGAATGAGGATTGGATTCCTTTCTACATAGTGGGTCATGTATGCAAAATGGGTTTTGTAGGAAAGTTGAATCTTTCCAGGAAAGCTGGGTCTCGCCATCTAGCTGGGTCTAGATAGTTCATGCTATGTGATGTAAAATTTTATTTAATAAAAATACATTTGACATATTCATATGTGTTTTTTATTTCGTATATATATAATTGGTAAATGTTATGACTCATTAAATGTCATTTGTGTTTTGGCAAGAGATTTTTAAGTTTTAAGAGACACTGATTCACGCTCCCCTCTCAGTGTATGGGACCTGTTCTACACTCGGATATAATAAATCCTGGCGAATGTCACAGGTTATCCTTGGACGTAATCAATCCTGGTACAAGTTATCCAAAGTGTTAAATATCTTGGCATGGTCCACAGGTTGTTCGTGTGTAATGAGTCATGTGGTTTTTCAGAAGTGTAAATAAAAAGGTCATAGTGTGGTATGCAAGTTGCTCTGATGTAATAAGTCTATATGGAAAAGATCATGGGCATAGGTTGTTTAGATATAATAAGTCCTTGAGTTTGACCTGGAATGTAAAAGTCCTGGAATGGTATGCAGGTTATTCAATCGTAATCATTCCTTGTATGTGTGTATTCCCATGTTGGAGATGATAAGGTCACAAGGCACTTTGTGTGCACCTAGGAAGTTCTCACATAGTGGTAGATGCAGGTTGTCTTAGCAGCGTGAAATATCCTAGCATTCTCCTATGTTGGTAGAACCCAAGTTAACCATAGAGAAACGTAATGCACTTTGTGTGCTCCTAAGAGATTCTCGCATAGTGGAAGTTGCAGGTTGTCTCGATGATGGGAAATGTCTTAGCATACTCCTATGTTGGTAGAACGTAGGTGGTCTACATATGGACCATGATCTGTGTGCTCTATATGTATTGTTTTTTTCAGGACAAAGAGATGATATGTATATGACGAGATGACAGTCGGAGACATAGATTATTGCAGTGGCAATGTAAATAAAGGTCTTGGGTTGTATCTACGTGATGGCTTGCTTATGGATATGATAAAGAACTGGATGAGGACTATGCCTACACCCAACATAAAAAAAGGTTGGCTCTATAGAAACTTCCAATGATAGATAGTACTATTTGATGATTGACGAGATGATGACTATTGAAGAAGCTATGATGATGACTCTGTGATGATGATTGGACCATATGTGTTGATGTTTATGGTGAAAGAGAATACCTTCCTAATTAAGAGGGAGTGTTGTTGTAAATGTAACTTTGGAAGACATTCTGATGTATATTGTCATTGTATGATGTTGTACCCCCATCAGAGATGTGTTTTACTCCTTTCAGGATGTCATTATTTTGTATGTACCTTGAGGTACAACCTTCGTTGTAAGTTGGGGAAATAGTCCCCAAAATAATACAGTTTTATGTGCTTTCAAAGTCTCTCTAGGAGAAGTCGTCCCTGTTAGGGTAAGAGGTTGGCCCCAGTCATGTTTTAGGTAAGTCAATTAAAGGGTATATGATACAGGAGGATAATCTCAAATTCAATAAAAGTATAAGTCTTCAAACAAACAAATAAATCTTGCCAGGTTAAAGATCTATTCGACAGCTTTCTGACAATGCTTGTTTTGTGTGAAACAACCTCCAAATGAAGAAGTTGTCAGCATTTGAATTTTCGTAATAAATTGTTTAAAAGGTAAAAAAGATTGGTTTATAAGTTAAGTTATATGGTTAATTGGTTTAATATTTTAAAATGGGTAGGGGCCAAGGGAATATCTCTGTACCCCATGCCAACACCGAGGCCCCCATTCAAGTTGTATGTTATAAACCATATGGTTCAAACCCTATCCAACTATATGAACGTGCAGCCTTATAACAAACAAACCATATAATATCATGCAAATATGCCACTGCGAACCATATCATAACTATATAAAAAACCATACAACAAACTTTAATATAAACGTGCCACATTTCAACCATATTACAATGTGTAAGCCACCATCCAAAATTGCGTGAAGGGAGGAGAGGTCGTGGATTCGACCCCAGGACCTCTCCCCAAATAAATCAGTGCTTTACCAATGGGGAATTTCCCCACTACTAAGTGGTAAGCAACACAAAATCCTTTTAAGGTTGTTGCGCTTAAAAATCTTATAAATAAACCATGATTTCTAGCAACGGTGGTAGGGGGTTCGGTGTTTACAGTGCGCAGAGGTTGCACAGAGTACGAGGAAAGGTATAGGCATAGGTATTGAGCTACCCGTACCATTAATGGGCATGGACCCTGAGGCAGAATCCTTACAGTTTGTACTATTTTGCCTTATTTGTAGGAATATTATCTCGTTTTGCGTGCCAGAGGACACCCTAGGCACATATAGTCAACTTTATACTCATTTTCCTCAGAATTTCATGAGCAATTTAGTGGTGTAATTTATTTATGTTTCTAACTCATAGAAAATAGAGGTGTTTCCATAACACTCATTTTGTAAGCTTTGAAGACTGAATAGATCGTCCTTCCCATTGGAAGTGGCCCGGAGACGTAGCCAAGAGGGGTGAACTTTGTTATCAGTTGTTGTCTTCATTTTTTGTCAGGTTTGGATATCTCTTTTTATTTTCTTATGTGAATGTTTTAAAGAATTAAAAATTCAATTTCTAAACCTATTTTATGAGTAGTTGACATGCAAATTCAAATGCAAATTTATGGTTAAAAGATCCTAAAATTTTAGATCAAGTTTGGTATCAGAGCTAGACAGCCATTGCATTGTGAGTTTATGTTAACAGGATCTATGCTACGGCATGGTGAAAGAGAACTTGAAGAGTTTGATCTAGAGATTGGTTTAAGAAGAAAAAGGATGTCTTCACCAAAAGGAGAAGAAATTGTTTCTTCTATCCCATCTGAAGGGGAATTTCTAAAAGCTTCCATGAGAATGCAAATGATGATAGAGGAGCTCTATCAAGATCGAAAGAGAGGTAAACAAGGAGGTCCATCTCATACTGAAGGTAAAAAAGAAGGACGTGGTGAGGAACCTCCTAAATATCCACTATCTTCTTCATCTTATCTTGATGGTTCTTTACATTCTCCATTTGACAAGTAAAAAGAAAATTTGACTTTAATGTGCCTCAATTAAAGCTAGATATTAAGTTTGAATTACCTATGTATGATGTAGAGCTTAATGCTGAAAAATTGAACAATTTGATCCGTGAAATTGAATTTTATTGTAGGATTCAAAAGTTTACTAAATATAACATTAAGATTCAATTGGCTTCTCTCCGAATTGGATGGAATTCTCTTATCTGGTGGGAGAATAGATCTCAAGAGGATCTTTCCAATAAAGGTAAAATCCTCTCCTCTTGGTATGAGTTCACTTTTGCACTAAAAAAGAAATTGTATCCATTAGGGTACATGCAGCAAGCTATGATGGACTTGCAAAATCTAAGGCAAGGTAAGGGACAAAGTGTGCAAGATTACACACAATAATTCTGAAAAAAGAGCATTGGTACTTGGTATACCTCTCTACACCCAGGAAACTCTTCCCCAATATATGGGAGGATTGCATAGTTATTTATGTCATATGATATTGACGTTTAATCTGACTAACCTTGATGAGGTGTGTGTTCAAGCAACTCACATAGAGACGAAGGGGAAGAATACCAAAGAGAAATTTTCCAAGAAACCTTTCAAACCTAATGGAAACAAGTCTAAAGGTAAGGGAAAAGGTAAACACACCGCTAATGTAAATAAGGAAGGAGAAAAACCTACAGGTACTCATTATGAGAAGAAAGGACATGATGCAACCAAATGTTGTAAACTTCATCCGAAGCTCAAGCTAGAGAAGTTTTGAAATAAAGAAGAAAAAAATACTAATGCAGTAGCAATCCAACATGATTTGGGATCAGACTCTGGGGATGAAACTAAGGTGGTTTCTACAAGAGTTCAAGGTAAAATTCCTTCTTGTTATGTTTCAATAAATGAACCTATCATTGATGAAAGAAAGAGGAGCGAGTTATTTCATATTAGAGTAATCTCTAAACATACAAAAATTGAAACTCTTTTTTATAGTGGATCACAAGAAAACCTCATTTCAAAATAAATTGTTAAGAAATTGTAGAAATTCAGGCCTGCAGTAGATTAATTTCACTCACAGCAATTAACAATTGATCATGCAAATTATCAACAATGGAGACTGAATATGGAGCTGTAACACAAAATTATATTAACTGAGTGTACAATAGCCAACCCTGTAATAACATAGGCTGCTGAATATATAGAATACATGAGCAAATCGAATGCATGAGGAAGCATCCAAATCTAGCATAAAGCAGGCTTACCCAAAATAGGCAAATCCCCCATAGGTGTAAAAAGCTGATCCCAAATCTATCAAGGACCCCACGAATTAGCAAGGGCGCATAGGCAAGCTAAAGAGTGGTCAAATGGCAGCTCATACATGCTTTTGCATGGAGGAAAGAGTGGAGGATGAAACGGGAATAAAACAGGTTCACCTCACCTAGTCTAGATTTCCTTATGTGCTTTAAAAACTGGAAAAGCAGTCAACAAAGCAGAAAAAGCAGAAGGGCGCCTAGGAGGCCAGGAATAAAGTAGATTTGATTCCCAGGACTTTCCCAAGCACTCCATGAGTCAATAATGGCAAGTTTGACCTCTATGTATAGGCAATTGACAACTTGCACATGGTGGGACTCATGGACTAGGAAAATAAGACAAAATAAATGAAATAATGTCTAAGTGGGTAAATACTATGGGTTTATTATTCTAAGAGAAATTGCAATTGGAAACTAAGTTACACCCTAAACCATATATGCTTGGATGGGTATGTGATAATGCACAATTAGAAGTTACAAAACAATGTAGACTTAGGTTTTCCATCACTTATGGATTTGTTAATGAGGTAGATCTAGATGTGGTTTTGTTGGATATATGTGGTATTGTGTTGGGTAGTCCATATATGTATGATAGGAAGGCTATCTTTTACAGAGATGAAAAAAGGTATAAACTCACTAAGGAAGGTACTGAATATATCGTTCCTGCACATCGCATGAAAACCAATCTTTATTTAGTTTCTGTAAATCCAATGAAGAGGTTAATAAATGCAAGTAAGAATTTTATCTTATGATAGTAAAAGCAAAAAAAGTTGAAAAAAATGAATCCTTTAAAGGTTGTGATCCTAAATTTAATAAGGACTTGATAAAGGTTCTATCTGAATATGATATTTTGTTTCAAGAACCTAAAGGATTTCCTCCTAAAAGGGAAATTCAACATGAAATTCATTTACTGCAAGATGCACCTCTTCCTAATATTGGTATGTATAGGTGTGTCCCATTATTGAGAATGCAGAGATAAAGAAACAAGTTTAGGAATTGATTGAGAGAGGAGTCATTCGACCAAGTTCCTATCCATGTGGTTCACCAATTGTTTTGGTGCCAAATAAAGATGGCACATGGGGTATGTGTGTTGATTATAGGGCATTGAAAAAATCACAATAAAGAATAGGCATCCTCTTCCTTGAATTAATGACATTTTAGACTAGTTAAAAAATGCAATATGTTTCACTAAGCTAGACATAAGTAGTGGCTATCATCAAATCTGAATTCATGGCAATAATATTTGGAAGACTACTTTCAAAACCAAACAAGGATTGTATGAATGGATAGTAATTCCCTTTCGGATTTGTAATGTACCCTCTACAGTTATGAGGGTGATGAATGATTTTTGTAGGCCCTTCATTGATGACTTTGTTATAGTCTACTTAGATGATATTCTAATTTTCTGGCAAACTTGGCAAAGATGTTAAATAGGTATTGGATATACTTGTAAGGGAAAATTTGTATTTAAAGATGTATAAATGTGAATTTGGAAAGACATATTTAGTATATATAGGTTATATTGTAGGGGGTGTTAAATTGAGGATTGATCTCTCTAAAGTTGAGTTCATTGTAAACTAGCCTAAGCAAAATAATGTAATAGATGTAAGAAGATTTTTGGGAGCAACCCAATATTGGAGGAAGTTCATTGCGAACTTCTCCTTCATAGCTTATCCATTACATGATTTGATAGGTATGAACAGAGTCTTTCAGTGGGAAGGAAAATCACACAAGGCCTTCAACAATCTGAAAGAAAACATGAATACACATCTGGTACTTGCACTCCATATATACAACAACCATTTGAGATAGAAACTGATTCTAGTGGTTATGCAATGGGGGCAGTCTTAATGCAACAAAAAAATCCAATATGATATCATTCTAAAACTCTCTATAAAACAATAATCAAATATCCAACCTATGACAAGGAGTTTTATGCATTAGTACAAATTATTAAAATGTGGAAACATTACATAATAGGTAAAGAAACAATCATACATACTGATCATCAACAACTACAATATTTACAATCACAAACTAAGCTACAACAATCAAGGCATTTCAGATGGATTGTTTTTTTACAACAATTTCATTTGGTTATTAAGTATAAGAAATAAATTTTGAACAAAGTTGCAAATATTCTATCTAGACCTCCAACAAATGCTTCTATTGCCATTCAACAAAGTCCTTTAGTTCATGCAAGTTATGTTGAACACTATAATCAGGATGAATATTATAAACAAGCTTATGAATCAGTAAGGCATGGCTATCAAAATGGAGAATTGAACTATCATATCAATGACAAGTTGTTGTATCATCTTGGTAAAGTCTGCATTCCACAAAGTGAAAGAGTGCATGTTATAAGGGCAGCGCACACTTCTCTCATTTCAAGACATTTTGGAGTAGGTAAAATTGTAGCACAATTACAAAATTTTTGTTATTGGACTCGAATGAATGATACAATGTCCAAATATGTAAAACGTTGTGTTATGTGTGCAACAAGTAAACCAAGTAACATAAATTTAGGCTTGTACATTCCACTTCGAGTTCCTTCTCGTTCATGGGAAAGTGTTTCAATGGATTTTGTAGGAGGCTTACCAATGTCTAGAAAAGGACATGATTATCTTTATGTCATTATGGATTGATTCAGTAAAATGTGTATACTCATGCCTTGTAAAACGTAGATCACAAATGAGATGACTGCTCATTTGTTCTTTCAAAATGTATGGCTCCATTTTGGACTTCCTACTTCTATTATTTCAGATCGATATTCCTGCTTTATTGGGAAATTTTGGTCATCTTTATGGAAACTTATGGACACAAAACTAAAAAAACGCATAGCATTTCATCCACAAATAAACGGTCAAACTGAAGTAGACAATCGGATCGTGGTACATCTTCTTCTAGGGTATTGTGCTAAGCATCCTAAGATTTGGTATGAACATTTGCATTATGTATAGCATGCCTACAACAAAGATATACACTATTCTACTCAAAAGTATACATTCGAGACATGTTTTGGGTAGTTACCAAAGTCTCCTTTAGACTTTGTTTTTGGGAAAGATACAGTGGAATGTGGATAGGTTGATGCAGATAAAGCTCATAAGTTTATTCAACATATCTAGTTAATTCAACAATCAGTGCAGGAACAGTTGGAATCAAGTCAAGCAAAATACAAAGAACAACATGCCAAGCATCGAATAGATCATCATTTCGATATTGGTGATCGAGTATGGCTTCATATCAGCAAAGATCGACTCCAAGGTGAAGGTAGAAAGTTGAAACCTATCAAATATGGACCCTTTACAATTTTGGGCAAAGTCGGTAATAATGCTTTCCATTTAGAATTGCCTCCTTATACGCAAATGTATTCAATTGTTAATGTGGAAAACTTGAAATTGTATGAGCTGCCTATGATTGTAGACCAATATGTACAGGTTCAAGCACCTTTTGTGGATGATTTTGCTCTTGGGTATCTCAATGAACTTTAGGAAGACGTAATAATGACAAGAAGGTCAAATCTTCACGAAGAGGAAACATGGAGTTCCTTCGTGTCGGGTTAAAATGAATGCATCTAAGAAAATCAAGGTGGTTAGAGACCAAAAGAGTGAGGGATTTGTGCCCTCACTTATTTTCTGAATGATCTCATGCTTTTGGTTGCCCAAAAGCTTCCTAGTGGGAAGGTTTCATCTAGGAGGATCATCTCCAAGTCGATCAAAGTTAAAGTCTTCAAATAAACAATAAATCTTACCAAGGTAAAGATATCGTCGAAATATTTCCAGCAATGCTTGTTTCATGTGAAACAACGTCGAGATGAAGAAGTTGTCAGCATTTGAATTTTTGCCAAAAATGTCTTAAAAGGTAAAAAATAATGGTTTATTAGTTAAGTTATATGGTTAATTGGTTTAATATTTTAAAATAGGGAGGGGCCAAGGGCATATCCCTTGACCCCATGCCAACACCAAGGCCCCCAATAAAGTTGTATTTATATGTTAAACCATATAGTTGGAACCCTATCCAACTAACCATATGTTACTAACCATATAGTTGGAACCCTATCCAACTAACCATATGTTACTAACCATATAGTTGGAACCATTCCAACTATATCAACATGGAGCCTTATAACAAACAAACCATATAATATCATGCAAATATGCCATTGCGAACCATATCATAACCTATAATAAACCATACAACAAACCTTAATATAAACGTGTCACATTTCAACCATATTATAGCAGCTTAACACAATGTGTATGCCACCATCCAAAATTGTGTGAAGGGAAAAGAGGCTCGTGGGTTTGACCCCGAAACCTCTCCCCAACTAACTTAGTTCTTTACCCTTGGGGCACTGCTCCACCGATGAGTGGTAAGCAGAGTGAAATCCTTTTAAGGATGTTGCGCTTAAAAACCTTATAAATAAACCGTGATTTCCAGCCACGATGGTAGGGGGTTCGAAGCAGGGTTGGAATTTCAAATGACTGACACCCGTCAAAATTGCCAGTAACAAACAAAATGTGAAACGTTTTCTGTATTCTAAGCCAGATCTTAACGGTATCGGAAAAATCTTAGCTGTATTTGATGGGTAAATTGCCCCATGATGGGCATTTACCCGTCAAATTCCATCCCTAGTTTGAAGTTTATAGCGTACAAAGGTTGCACAGAGTACAAGGCAGAGTACAGGTACAAATCCCGAGGCGCTCAGGCCATTAATGGGCACATATCCAAGGTGAAATCTGTACAGTTTGTACTATTTTGTCTTATTTTTAGGCATATTGTCTCGTTTTACGTGTAAGAGGACGACTCAAGCACATATAGTCAACTTTATACTCATTTTTCTTAGAATTTCACAAGGAGTTTAGTGGTGTTGTTTATTTCTATTTTTAATTGACAAAAAACGTAGGTGTTTCCAGAACACTCATTTTGTAAGCTTTGAAGACTTAATAGATCGATCTTCCCATTAGAAGTGTCCCGGAGACGTAGCCGAGGAGGAGCGAACTTCGTTATCAGTTGTTCTCTTCATTTTCTAGTTTGCATATATCTTTTTAATTGCTTATGTGAATGTTTTAAAGCATTAAAAAAGCAGTTTCTAATTTTTTTTTATGAGTATTTAACATGCAAATTCAAATGCAATTTTATGGTTAGAAGATCCTGGAATTTCATACCTGTATAAAGAGGGAGGCGCCCTCCCTCATTTATACATACTCACACTCACTCAACTTCACATGAGGAGAGAGAGAGAGAGAGAGAGAGAAGGAGGAGTGATACATAGTTGCATGTAGCATCCCCAACCCTCCGACCGGCGAAGAGGACGCTACTAACACCAAACAAACGGGCAAACAACCCCATGAAGATGAACATGCATCAATGCTAAATAAAAATTTTAAACATAATACATACCAAGATGAATAATTCCTCAACATTCAGCGGAAGCAACATATACATTCTAGCATTCAGCATGCTCATCATAATTCATGGAACAGTAGATATAATTGCAGAGATGAAACGGTCAGAAGTACTTGTCTTTTAATGAAGAACTTGCCCCGCAACCAGCTACGTCACTGCAACGTTCCACCCAACCACAGGCCAGTGTGCTCCTCAATCTCTCAGCAACACTGCCACCCCCGAGCTGGGCATGATTTCCCAAGGAATAAGGAACAAGTAGGCTTACTCAGAACCAAGAATACACAAATTAACAAGCCAACACAGTCCGAAGACCAACCACCGCATACTCGCAGCAAAACAAGCGGTTCACAGCTTGGGCAGGGAAATCCGATTCTTGAGTTGTTCTTGGCCCTATCGTGGCCAAAACATCTCAATAATAGCCACAGCAAACCCAAAATGAAAAAGAACCCACATCAAACCACAAATCATGGGGAAAACAGTAGCCCCAATCTCAACACTGAAACAACAAGAAATATACAACCCGAAATAGAAGAGGCAATCAAACTCTCAGCCTGGGTAGGGAAAACATATACTCATACCACAAAATCAGTATGGAAACATGCCCACACAGCAGAAATCGTGGATGGTAGAAAACGGCTCACTAAGAATCCACAGTGGCCCAAAACAAAATTGAACACCACAACCAAAAAAAACATGGGGAAGATAATAGCCCTGGTCTCACAATGAAACAACGAGAAAATTACATAGTCCGAAAATGGGAGAGAGACCAGACTCTCAGCATGGACACCACGGGGGCTTCACTTAGTGAACCTCTCACATAGCACGTGCAATCATGTAATAGTAAAGAATACCCTTAATTTCTGTAGATATTGGTCCAAAATCCTTTTGTTGAAACCCCCTCCCAATACCTTAAACCTCCCCACCACCCCTTTTTATACCCTAATCCTTATAAACCCCCCTAACCCCCCACCCTAAACCCCTCATCCCCCCCAATAATTGCAATATATTGGCCTTATTTTTAAGAAATTAAAAACCCACAATATGAACTAACGTGATAGGATATTGGTCAACAAGTGAATCCCCCGTGATGGACAAGAGGAAAACATACACAAGAAGATCGTGGTTGACCGAGAACGGTTTCTCCAGCTCTCTACGTGGGGAAAACGATGAAGAATCCTGTGCGTGAGAAGGTGAGACTGTGAGAAAACCCCGTATGCATGAGTATGAGCAAGATAAAAAATGGAAGAATGGAGAATGCAATCATCCTCCATCCCCTGCTCTCTGTGTGAGGGAATGAGCCTGCTGGTGGAGTGTGCGTGTGGGCAAGGGCTGACAGTCCTGCCACCCACCACTACCCAGCAATAATTTCCCACTAACAACAGTAGTTTTAAATGTGGTAGTTGACTGATGAGACAAGGAAAGGTGAGTGAGTTAAAAAGGGTGGGTGACAACTAAATGGGTTTAACAGCTGACACATGGCTTTTCCCCATTGGCCCAAGGTTTAATAATTCCCCCTCCTTATCCTTAGGAAAATCATGCCCTTTTCATTTTAACGTTGCACCGTCCTAGCTGGCTGTAGGTTTATTTTAATTGACGTGCGTATTTACATGATGCCAAACTATGATGTCCTGGATAACACGATATACCATCGGCAACTATCCCTATTGCCGAAACATACACAACCAAATCGATGGTGGGGCTTTTGCCTTTAGCTCCTCACCACGATTAATTACATTATATACATCATGCAAACGGGGTCAAAACCGGGGTGTTACTTTCCCCTCTCCTTGGAATAACACCGTCCTCAGTGTTCCAATACATAGGAATACATATACAATACATATACATTGCACATCAACATTTCAAAATTTTGCAGATCTGTCCCACGTTCAATTATTTATTTTGAACGTTCAGGACCAAGACCCTCAGTTTCCACGAACTTCTCCTGCTGGTTCTCAGCTCTCAGCTTATCTTGAAGTTTAGGAACTTTGCGGCTGTTTCCCTCTTCATGTTCCCTCATTGGGCAGTCCTGACGTAAATGATGTCCTCTGCATTCCCAGCATTTCATTGGTTGCTTCATATTTACTTGCTCAATTTCCTTTGAGTCTTCATGCCTGGACCGTTTCTTAATGGGTTACTTGGATGAATGTCCCATCACTGATCCACCTTCCTTTCCTTTGTCGATTGCCCCCAGAAGGCTTTTCACCTCCCTTTGCAAACCAATAGAGTCTTGCAAAATCTGGTGGTTTATTTCATTCTGCCATTTTTGTATCTTGAGCATCTCCCCAAGATTTTCTTGGGTCTTGGCAATCGTTTGAAGGAGACTTCCAGCCAATTCCAATAAATTTTGATCTGCTGCCATGATCAATGTGCACCACTGGGTTTCACTTTTCTCACCTGTGAAATGCACCATTGAAATTCTGTCAGGCCAAGCATAATATAGACATTAAAATTAGTCAGTTAATTGCCCAATTGGCATGACATTCCAAGTCTTATCAAGAAGACTTTCATATTTTTCATGCCTTCCCAACAGGAACATGAGCTCATTCATGTCCATTCTTGGGCAGGGAATTAACTATTCCAGCATTCACAATTTACTTTAAGCAAATACACACATTCCATTTTCAGTCATACATGCATTCAACAATCTTCTGTTTTTCACCATGCATAAATATATGTGTGTGTGTGTGTGTGTGTGTGTGTGTGTGTATAATTAAAAAGGAAAGAGAGAGCAGCAAGGGTTTTTCCCCTCTATGTTCTGTTCCATCCCGGAACCCACACCACCACTGTGGCTTTTCATGCTCTCAGCCTTTTTCACTTCACCGTGAATGATGGACCAATCCCTCTTGGTCATGACACTTAGTGTCTCTGGTCTATTTCAAACCTCTCAACCATGGAGTCTCTCCACATGGTTTGTCTCGGCTACTAGGACCCCCACAGTATTACTAGCACCTTTTTCATTACCGCTCATTCTGAGCTCTCCAGGACAGTCACATGTCCACATGCACCCCTAGGATGCTCTCATAGTCCTCGCTCCCAGCGATACCTATATCCAAACATTGAATAGATTCACATGTTTAGTTTATTCTCATCGGTTTTATCTCTAGAACAAGAGCTTAAAACATCATAACCCAATCATATACACATGTACATTCATAAACAAAATAATCCAATACTTATCTGTATTGTATGTTTCCTCGTTGGTCCATAGGATCCTGCTTCGCCTTGCAAGCCTTGGGATCGCCTATGGACTTGGATGTTAGGTCAACACGCAGGATGCTCCACAACATCAAATAATTAATGTCCAGCTAGTACACCCTCATGTCGACTGAGCTTGGAACTTTACCATGACCATTTCCAGGTCTAGGATCTACTATGGATCCCCAGGCATATAACAGCCCAACATACACTTATACCAACATACACTTATATCAACAATACACTTATACCAACATACACTTATATCAACAATAATGCACACTTATATCAACAATAACCCTTACTCCACAACCCCTCACAACAACCATTTTCCTTTTCTCTTTAGGGTGCAACACCCAACTGCATCTATTTAGCCTGTCAACACAAGCAATATAAGCAAACTCATCAGCGTTATTCCTCTAAAACTATAATCATATTTCATATCATTCACTATCAAGTATTGAGACACCAGGAGTGCGTCCACTCCCTAGGGTGTAGTCAATATTGAAAACCCTTTCATGACTCAACATCGAAAAAGTGTGCACCCTTTCTCAGTGTGTGCCATGTAGGCCTTATTCATAATCAAGCAATCGGTCATCATGGAAATAAAATCAAAACATGTTCTGCATATGGAATTTTAATAATTTGACATGTGTATTCTAATTAGCAAGGGTCACATAACACTTATCCATTTGCCGACGCAGTATTCCTTCGTTAAGGAGGAATGGGGTCTCCCTTCTCTATGTTGAAAGTCCCTCGGTTTTCCATCCCAACTCCTTTTCACATTTCATATTCACACATGTCTTACCGACATAATCCATACCATCTCACTCATGTTTCTTACCAACACGTAGTGCAGATGAGACATTTCCAAAATGTCCAATGGAGTTTCACCCGAAACCCATTCCCAAGATAAGGGAGAACCTTCCCATGAAGTTTGGCTCCTGCAGGCCATCACACATGATCTTCCTGCAATGTGTATCCCTGGCACATTCATCAAATAGCCAAGCAGTCGATCATTACCTGATAATACAATCCAAATTGATCATTCCATAACCAAGCAATGACATTAGTAATTAAATTCAATAAGAATTTGCAACTCTGTCTACTACAGAAATTGATTTGCTTAGCAATGAGGTGATCCTCATTTGTGGGTCTCTTATAAGTAGCACCACTATGCCCATTATAATTTTATGATTACTAGCATAATATGAATACCCACTTACAATGCATCCTCTTGACACAATCTTATGCAAGCCAATAGTGATTAGTAGTTGTTAACAATTCCTTAAATCCGAAATTCACAACTCAAGTTTAACAACCCATTATGCATACCAACTAGCTTTACAGCCATAAGACTCTTCTCATAAGGTTTGGCTCTTTTACATGGTAGATTCTGGCATTTGTCATGGTCTTACTCTCACTGCCATGCTCTAAATAATCTACCTGAAACCTGAGCTTCAATCAACCAAACACTTGGTAAGTCTAGATGCATATAACCTTCTCATTGCTGCAACCATCACTGAAGCATTTTCAGAATTTATTAAATTCAAATACTTCCAGCTGTTAACCACATCAATATTACCAAAACTCATTTACTTCATGCAATCATTATCATACTTTAAATTACAGGGTACAGTCACATCATTTATGCAATTTAAATGAAATGTTTAGATACTCCTTACTTCACAAGTGTATCATTTGTACCACCTTACTCTTCCATAGAGCATTTCCATCAACCAATTGATCATGACTATCCTCTTTATGCACTTACTATCCTACATTCATAACAGCCTTTGAAATGGTTCCTGAATTGTCATCAATTAATCATTTCAGCCATTAGTTATCCATAATATCACATGCACTCATCTCAATGCATTCATGCAATGCATCACAACATTTGCACCTTTACTTATGCAATCAGTCACTCACACCCTTCATATGCATCCATCCAATGCATAACTACAAGATTCATAAAATCTTTTTAATGCATATCCATTCAATGCTACCATGCATTGATTCATGAATACTATGCATTCTACCTACCATGCATGGCCTAACCATGAATACTTCAAATAGGATGCATTACTACAATAAAGATCATTAGTACTTACTTGTTCTGGTTACTAAGTTCATATCAACATTCGCAGGGCAGGATATATTTCTATATGAATGTAGTATAAATTTTTAAATAACCACCTGGTGTGAGACCTCTTTCCTTTACTACTCCATGCAATTGTCATAATTAAACCATTACCTGCATGGATCCTACTTACACCCTCGACATTACCAGTTTAGTCGGTATCTCGCAGACGGTGGTGGAATTCGCTCTCCATCTTCTTGATCATGGATTTGTTACCTTATCCTTTCTCTTTTTTTTTTATAAGGTTGATGATCCCATGCGACGACATCATCAACATCTCTAGCCACGCTCTTGTGTCATTAGTTTTTCCACCAATACCAACACCAATACAATATTTACCATTAGTGGTTCATTGTAAATGTATAATTCCTACTGCTTTTACCAATATGTAATATCCTATGCATGAAATACATATCCTCATGCATTTTTAGTATCCCCATGCCATAATTTTTATGTACACCAAGCTTATAAAATATAAATATAGTTAGCAAGATAGGGGTTAAGAAATTTTCCCTTTCAAATCCCTCATCATTGCATGGAGTTCCTCTTCCACATAATAGTTGGTTCGTCTTCATGGTCTTTTCTACTTCTAGGCATGCAATTCTCGGATTTGCCCATATTGATAGCAACATTGTTTGTCAAAACAACCACTAGTACTTTTCTGCTCCTCATTCAAAATATGGTGGTTCTCCACTGTCCTCTGCTGGATACTCTTTCCAACGCCTATCCCCATGCTCCATTTTGACTTCGGGTGTGAAAATCACACTACTTCTAAATTGACAATTTTCACCAAATCTCTGCATTTTTACACACAACTGTATTTTGGTCTGGGTGCCAACTTCAGCCACCTATAGGAGCAAGTCTAGGAGGATTCTGGAAAACTTTTCTATTGAGCGAAGTCAGTGCACACAACAAGGAACACTCAGTAACTTGCGGGTCTCATTTTCGATGCACCATTCATTTTTTTTATGAATTTTGGGTTTAACTAATTTGCCCAAAAATGGAATTTTCTTTTCACAAGAATGACTGTCTCAGGGGACGACGGTGGTCAAGGGGGCTTTCCCCCTTGTGGCTTCGGGCAGGTCGAGGGCAGCGCCCTCGTTTTTTTTTTTTTTGTAAATCGTTGATTTTCGCTCAATCTGGCGCATAAGATCGCTGCCATTTTTCTCCTCTTCAGCCATGTAAATCCACTGACAAACTGCTAAAAATCCCACTGAAAAGCTGCTGAAATCCGCTAAGAAATCCCACTGAAAACCCAAAATTTTCCTTTGGCAAATCGGGTCTCTTCCCAACTAATATTCCCATGTATCGGGTCCTTAGTTGACTAAGATTCCGATGTATTGGGTCGCTATTTGACTAAGCTTCCGACACTTCACCGGTCTGATCTTCATCTTTCATTCGACGCTCATCGGCGGTCCAATCAACTAAAATTTTCCGATGTTTCGTGCCGATCCTCCTCTGGCTTTCGACGTATCGGCGGACCGATCCTCTAATTTTCTCCGACGTGTCGGCAGTCCAATCCTCTATAGTTTTTCGACGTTTTCTGTACTTAGAAAAAATTTCAGAAATTTTTCTTCTTCCTTCTGCCGCCGCATCAGCTGCTCAATCGTCTAACCTTCATCGATGTTTCGACGATCTTTGGGAGATCTCCGCCGAAACTATGGCTCTGCCTTCAACTAATTTCCACCGAAACTTTCTCTTCTCTTCCGCCGCTGCATCGGCAACCTCATCCTCTAATTATCGGCGATACAATCTTCTATTTTTCTCCGATGCTTGCTGCCGCATCGGCTGCTCAAACAACTAAATTTTGCCAATCAATCTACTAATCTCCGCCGAAACTGTGGGTAATCCATTCACTAAATCGCGTCGTCGTTTCAATGGCCTTCTGCTGATGGCTTCCAATGGAATTTTCCTCTCTACCTCTCTGTCGGCTCTTTCTTCATCTATTCGTCACCGACAAGCCAACACTTTCCAACGAATTCTATACTTAGAAAAAATTTGGAACTCTTTTGCCCACTGCTGTTCTGCTGGACATAGAAGGTAATTCTACCCTCTGTCAGTTGTTCCTCCTTGGCCCATAGAGGCCCATGCTATAACATGAGCTCTGATACCACTCTGTAGCGTCCCCAACCCTCCGACCGGCAAAGAGGATGCTACTAACACCAAACAAATGGGCAAACAACCCCATGAATATGAACATGCATCAATGCTAAATAAAAAGCTTAAACATAATACATACCAAGATGAATAATTCCTCAACATTCAGCGGAAGCAACATATATACATTCTAGCATTCAGCATGCTCATCATAATTCATGGAACAATAGATATAATTGCAGAGATGAAATAGTCAAAAGTACTTATCTTTTAATGAAGAACTCGCCCCGCAGCCAGCTACGTCGCTACAACGTTCCACCCAACCATAGGCCAGTGTGCTCCTCAATCTCTCAGCAACACTGCCACCCCTGAGCTGGGCATGATTTCCCAAGGAATAAGGAACAAGTAGGCTTACTCAGAACCAAGAATACACAAATCAGCAAACCAACACAGTCCGAAGACCAACCACCGCATACTTGCAGCAAAACAAGCGGTTCACAGCTTGGGCGGGGAAATCCGATTCCTGAGTCATTCTTGGCCCTATCATGGCCAAAACGTCTCAATAATAGCCACAACAAACCCAAAACGAAAAAGAACCCACATCAAACCACAAATCGTGGGGAAAATAGTAGCCCCAATCTCAACACTGAAACAACAAGAAATATACAGCCCGAAATAGAAGAGGCGATCAAACTCTCAGCCTGGGCAGGGAAAACATATACTCAGACCACAAAATCATTATGGAAACATGCCCCCACAGTAGAAATCGTGGATGGTAGAAAACGGCTCACTAAGAATCCACAGTGGCCCAAAAGGAAATTGAACAACATAGCCAACAAAAACGTGGGGAAGATAACAGCCCCGGTCTCACAATGAAACAGCGAGAAAATTACACAGTCCGAAATGGGAGAGAGACCAGACTCTCAGCATGGACAGGAGGAAAACATACACAGGAAGATCGTGGTTGACCGAGAACGGTTTCTCTAGCTCTCTACGTGGGGAAAACGATGAAGAATCCTGTGCGTGAGAAGGTGAGACCGTGAGAAAACCCCGTATGCGTGAGGATGAGCAAGATCAAAAATGAAAGAATGGAGAATGCAATCGTCCTCCATCCCCTGCTCTCTGTGTGAGGAAATAAGCCTGCTGGTGGAGTGTGCGTGTGGGCAAGGGCTGATAGTCCTGCCACCCACCACTACCCAGCAATAACTGCCCACTAACAACAGCAGTTTTAAATGTGGTAGTTGACTGATGAGACATGGAAAGGTGAGTGAGTTAAAAAGGGTGGGTGACAACTAAATGGGTTTAACAGCTGACACATGGCTTTTCCCCATTGGCCCAAGGTTTAATAATTCCCCCTCCTTATCCTTAGGAAAATCATGCCCTTTTCATTTTAGCGTTGCACCATTGTAGCTGGCTGTAGGTTTATTTTAATTGATGTGCGTATTTACATGATGCCAAACTATGATGTGCTGGATAGCATGATATACCATCGGCAACTATCCCTATTGCCGAAACATACAGTGACCAAATCGATGGTGGGGCTTTTTCCTTTAGCTCCTCACCACGATTAATTACATTATATATACATCATGCAAATGGGGTCAAAACCGGGGTGTTACATTGCAGAAGACTTCTTATTGGTTTTTTCATCTTGTGATATTGTCTTAGTGACGAAACTATTATGAGGAAACTTGCAGGGTTTTCTCCTTTATGGTTTCCCTGGTTAAAAACTTTGTGTTTTTTGTATCTACTCTATATTGTGTATCTTGATGTTTTTGTTATTCTTTCAGATAAAGATCCTAATCAAGTTAATTAGACTAGATGATGATGGTGGTGGTGGTTAACGTCCCCTGAGACCAAACTTTGGTCTATCAGACCTAAAGAAACGAATTATTTAGTTTGTTTTAAAATTGTATTTCTATGCTCAAAGAGCTTGGATAGAAGCGTCTCAAGCTCACTATAATTTTGATAAGGCTAAGAAGGTCGGTATTGCAACAAAGATTATGAAACTGAGATCTAATGTGGGTGTACGCAGGGCACTCTAAGAGGAAGTAATTTTCATCCTCAATGTTCATATTCTCACAGAGATGGAAGATCCTTTCCACCCATGGTGTTTTAAGAACTTCCCAACGTCCTGTTTCATTATGGAGCTCAAGAGAGTTCGTTCTTATCTTGGCTATATTATTATTTTTCTTTGAACTAGTTAAAACAGAGAGATACTTTTGATCTTCTATAGTAGGGTTGATGACCTATTTATAATATCTTAATATTTTTTATCCTCTAAATCTTTCTCACACAACATTTTCTCTTTAAACTTACAAGTAATAATATTTTTAATGTTATTAATATTTTGCAATGCAACAGTTTTGTTGATCTCCTAATGGTTTAACCAAGCACTGGTATCTTTATACCAACCTCGCTTGAGGCTTAGGTGATTTTGGCTGAAATTTAAAGCTAGCTTAGGAAGTCTATGGTCTCCCATGTTATTGATTTTGTGCTTGTATAAGAGGAGCCTAGTCATAGCGAGGATTTCGATAGGGGAAAGACCCACTTCTATAAGGATAATAGCTTAGGGTGTATTTTTTTTAGTTTTGAGGTTATACGTTATAAAACGCTTCTAGATTTGCTCAATCTTCCTCCATGATTCTCTAGAGATGCTGCAACCCCAAACCTCACACCCATACAAGATAACAGGAGTGACTAAAATTTCAAAGAGGAGCTTCTTCTTATCCCACATCACAAGGTTTGATGCTTTACAATTATTTTTGAGACCAAAATAAGCTTTGTACCCTCCATTAATCATTTTCTCAATGCTATAGTTCCAGTTGAGCTTGTGATAAATACCAATTCCTAAGTATTTGTAAGAAGACACTTTCTCCAAGTTGTTATTGTCATACACAAAATTAGCCTAAGTGTCATTCTTGGATTTGATAATCATAACTTTTGTTTTCTCAGAATAACTAACACAAAAACAAAATCACAAAGCAATAACATAAAACAAAATGCGAAAATAAAATACATAATATCAAAATACAAGAGAGACAACAATATATGTGGCTCACCCAATATAATCTATGCCCATAGAGAAATAGCTAGTGATTTTATTATACCATCTAACAAAATGAAGGGATACAACGTGCAACACATCCGCTGCAACTTTCTCAACTCTCTGAGACACACTAGTCATTTACAATACAATACAATACCCAACCTCAATACAATGCCTTCCTTTTAAAGAAGGCTAACCATAGGAAAATACCATGGGCTCACCCATTATTGACAATGTCATGACTATGAAATTACAACATTTACAATGCCTTCCTTTTAAAGAAGGCTAACCATAGGAAAATACCATGGGCTCACCCATTATTGACGATGTTGTGACTATGAAATTACAACATTTACAAAGCATTTTTTCCAAAACTTTCACTATAAAGACTCCCAATGAATCCTAAGATCCAAATACCGATGAAACATAACCTCTGAATAAAAAAGATCGCACTCCTCAACCACCTCTAAATCACCAAGCTTTAAAACCACAACCATTGAATCACCTTCCCAAGATTCATAAACAAGATTCATAAAGATCGCACTTTATTTTCAATGTGCTGTCAGTATATGAATGACCAAGATAATGGCCGACACGAATATTGGCTTTCACGTCCTTCAGTTTTCTCACTTCTCCATCCTCCGATGGAGAATCGCAGACGAAAATCGCATGTGAACGTTCTTCGTCAATCGTCAGTTGAATTTCCCTGGACGATGACAGAATCTGACCATTTGAGCTCATGGTTTTGATTGCCGGAAATCGAGAGCCCACCTTTTAGTCACTTCCGCTGCCACATAAACCCACTGTTTACTTGAAAGAAAAGACAGCCAACAATCGCGGATTGCGAGAATATCACTATCGGTTTTTCCAGCCCACTGGTTTTACGTTTTCTACTTATACATCATGTTCTCTACGATTTCTCAGCCCATGTTCATACGATTTTATGACCATTTTAGATCATTTGTTCACTCCTCGAAGTTTTCCTGCATTTTGAATCTCTGCTTTTGATTAATTCAGCTTTTTATCACAGCTTGCAGGGACTTTCGTTATCAGCTGAGATAAATAAGTTCAATGGATCTTGCTATGGACGTTTATATTCCAGAGGATTATGTGAAAAGCCGCTACAAGAGAAATACATCGATGCAAAATCGAGATGGCCGCGTTTGCTTGAATGACATTAAGGAGGCAGTGGACGAGAAAAAGCTGTTGCCACCTGACAATAAGAATAAGCTTTCTTCTTCTGTATTGACGATGAGCTCTAGTAGCCATAGTCATAGTGGGAGCAACTTTGGAGGTTGCAGCAGCTTCAAGGAGGACATACTTCTCAGTTGTTTCACTCCATAAACTCCTCCCCAACAGTATCCACAGTTCCTTAATCTATGGCTCAGAGTTAGTTATTGCGACATTGGATGTCTTCATTTTGTACGAAAAGAATTTGCAATATTACTTTTATGAATCTATGCCTATGTTTTTATGAATTGGTAGACTGAAACCACCTTTGATCTATTGTAAAAATAACAGCGTTGATGCATAGTTTTTAAGTTCATATTTAAAACCAGCACCGATTCATTTGATTTCATTTACAATAAACACCTTGCACTGTATATTGCTTATATTATTAGATTACTGTAATGATCATCTCTACATATTCTGCAATGATATTTATCGGGTTGCCAGAAAATGTTACAGTTGCAGACTTTTCACTTGACACGACACAAGTACGCTCACAGCTCTCGGTAACGTAATAAAGCAAAATAAAGTAAGAAAGAAATTGGTGGAACTTTTGTCTGTATGTAACTAACACAACAAGGTAACACAGTAAGGTAACTAGTGGATGTTTATGTATAATTAATTATTGTGTTTTAGAAAGATAATTAGTTGTTAAACAAAGATTAAAATATATAATTTTATATCTATTATTTATATCAGATTATTAGAGTTAATATAAGTACAAAACAAATACTATTTAATAAACATAACAAAAAATTGATATGAAGAAACAAAAACAAATTGTTATCATTTTTTTAACCACATTTTAAAAGCTTATTTAAATCTTAATCAAGATGCATTTAAGCATAACAAAATACTATTATCATGAAATGAATCTCTATGTACATTTGAGTTAGTCTTATTCATCTTGTCAAACAAATCCAAAATCTAAAATAATATTTAAATACCTATAAATATAATTAAATATTAATTAATATTTTTAAAATTAAATACTTGCTAATAAAAAAAATTGAAACCTTTAATTTTAAATGATTAAATAAAAAATAAATTTAAATTTTTATTAATAATAAATTAGTGATATCTAGTTTATAGTTTTAATATAAGCGAAACTCTTTTATTTCCTTTGGACATTTATGACAGGAACAATCTTCATTTACTACCCTTCAAAATAAATTATGAAATTATGTCTCTCCATTCCAATGATATGATAATATTTCATAATTGGTAATTCCTCTCAGTTGGGGCTTTTTGAACCACCCTTGCATAGGTTGTTATCTTGTACAGAGTGTAGTTATATCAATATCTCATTTAGGGTCTAGAAATATTTTGTTTTTCAATTTACAAGTTAAGTTTAGTTTTATTGTAATTTTTAAATTTACAAGTTAAGCTTAGTTTCATTATTATAATGGTAGGTTTTTTTTATTTTTATTTTTCCTTCTTGAATTGGGAGAGGGCTTCATCCTTAGATTTTAGGGATTCATCGTTAATATGAGCCTTACAATGTACCTACTACTTGTGCATGGTCAACCCAAGCCTCTTCTTGAGTTTTTATCCTTATACAATATTTTTTACCTAAAACCCTAACCCTAAGGAAGAATGTGCCCCTTTTCCTTGCTCCTAGGGGTTTCTCCTTAGACAAGGGATTTATCCACTATGTATGGGATAAGTGCACTTCTTGGTCTATTTTGGGTTTTGTAGTTGTTAGTTAACTTCCTTTTGAAGATTTACTTTTAACTTCTAGTTAAGTCAAGCTTCACTAGTTTTATTTTTGCATAATCTGTATTTTTGCAAGTTTATATATTCTTGGAATCTCTCATCACGTGATGAGCCTTTAGATATTAATGAGAATTATTATTTGCAGCAATATTGTTCTTCTTTCATCTTGTTTTTTGCAATTAATTAATGTAGTGCTTCATGTGTGGATTTTAGGTCTCTTATAAAATATTACAAGGTATCCAAGTTAGATTGATCTAGGTAGTTGTATACAATTTTCTGCAGGTTGAAGCACATCAAAGATCGTGCCATAATAGATGGATCAACCACAACCTCATAAATTATCATCACTCCATTCAACTATCATGAATGAAAGTCAAAGTTAGTGCTCCTACTGAGAAGCAAATGACTCTACAGAATAAGAATGGAAAAAGAGGTTGAACCCAATTCAACAGTGGAAAAGGCTATTAGAATTATTAATCCTCCCTTGTCCAATTTGATCATATGTCTAAATCAGGAGTCATGTCTAAATTGGGAGTCCATCCAGTCTATTTTTAGTCACCAGCACCATTGGGTCCACTTGCCCTAATTGGGCACATGTTCCAGTTACTAAAGTGTGGGGAACACTAATTGAGGCCTACTGCCACTGATTACACTTGCATGCATCAGTTTAGGATCCTACTAGATCAATCCCTACAATTTAGGAGCCATTGGAGTGCTGATAGCAACCTAGGTCAGTTGAGTTGAGTTGGTGACTAGTCAAGCTCAGTTAGGAGTCAGTTACATTCAGTTTTAGTCCTCTACATTTAGTTAGCGCTAGGCTTGCATGGCTGCATGCAGGAGAGGCACATTCCTCACCTACAACAATCAGTTAATCTTACTTAACACTGAATTAGACACTTGAGTTGTGATTTAGAACTCTGATGAACTTCGATAATGATCTAGACAAGGTCAGTTAACCATTCAGCCCTCTGATAATGATTTAGACAAGGTCGGTTAACCATTTAGTCAAGTAGAGTCTAATCAATTAGATTTCCTCACATGAATTTGAATTTCTTGTGGCTATTTAGCCATTGTACTTCATTGTAATTATTATCTAATTACTTTTGGTTAATGAAATCATTCATAGTTGCAAGCCATTTTTGCACTGTTTCATTCCTCAATTACTGAGTAAATTGTGTGTCTATTCTTATGAGTTGTGTGTTTATCCATAGATCTATGTGCTCAATTTAATATGGTATCAGAGCCTCGGTAGGACAAGGAACTTCTCCTACTATAGATCCATACTTGGATAATTTTTTTTAGCAAAATTGCTCCTTCCAGTATTGCACTAGAAGCAGAGAATTTACCACTTAATATCCCAAGTTAAGGAATTGTTGATCAAGCTTGCTTGATCAACTATGCTGGGTGTGAAGGAAATTCCAAAAGTGCATATTGTCGACCTTATTTTGTCTATTTTATTGTGTGATTTACAGGTTTATCATTCCTCTTCACTACATTCGCTACAAGCAGCTCAGTCTCCTTCACAGCATTCGCTACAGCAGCTCAATCTTCTCTACTGGACTCTAGATGGCCCCTCCAATGGAGCTCCTCACTCTTTTCAATTATCACTAGTGGAAGGAGGACATGGAGATGCAGCTACGTTCCAAAACACTCTTCAGACTCACAATGGAAGTAGAGAAAGAGCCAATTCATTATGTTGACAAAGAAAAGTATTGGAACAGGCTTGATGAAGCCTCTGGATGCTTGTGCCTCTCAATCTCTCGAGATCTTCTCTTCCATATCAATGGAATGAAGACTCCCAAGGAGGTTTGGGATTAACTTTCCTCCTTATTTAACAAGCAGGATGATCTGAGGGTCTATTAGCTAGAGAATGAGCTGATCTCTCTCCATCTAGCCAATTTCAAAACACTCAATGACTTCTTCACAAAATTCAAAAATCTAGTGTTCCAATTGAAGCTGTGCAAGGTAGATAAGGAGGATGGTCAACTCATCCTTGGAATTCTCTCCAATATTGGTGCAGACTATTTAGTCTTTGTGTCAAAATTTCATTCTGTGAAGCTCTCTACTCCAAACTCAAAGATGCCTACTCTTGACTCTTTAGTTGAATCTCTTGCTCAAGAGCATGGCAAATTAATCCAAATTGGGATCATTCGATCTTCCATAGATCAAGCACTTGTTGCAGGAGGACCTAAGGTAGCGAATGACAAAGGGAAGAAAAAGGATGAGTCTCCTGTAGAGAAAGAGCAGTCAAAAACTCCTTCAGGTTCGAAGAGAAGCAAGAAGAATGAAAAAGGAAAGACACTTTGTTCTTACCGTGGAAGGGGATTTCATCCAGAAAGCACCTATATGAGAAGAACAATATATGAGATGGCTCTTCTTCTGAAGAAGCATAACATTATTGTACCTGCTAGTGCAAGGAAGGATGACCAAAAGGAAGAAACTGAAGAATATGAAGAGACATGCCATGCATTGAAGGCTAGCTGCTCCACAGGACATGCCTTCCTTATTAATTCTGGAGCTTCCAATCATATGGTTGCATCTAGAGAATCATTCTCTTCTTTGCAGTCTTTTGATGGTCCTAGTATTCAAATGGGAAATATCAGTAAATTTCAATCCAAAGGGAAGGGCTCTATCAAGCTTAAACATGGAAAGTTCAAATATGTGCTTTATTTTCCCTCCCTATATGTAAACATGTTATCTGTATACCAGATGACTCATAGAGGCTCTCCATAGTGAGTCATATTTGGTCCTGACTCAGTGGAGATCACAGATATCTCTACTGAGAACATCATAGCGAAGGGTGTTGCAATTTATGCCTCCAAGGAATATGAGTTCTCACACTTCATGCCATTTTCAGGACTAGTGCACTCTCAGCAGCCACTTGCAAGGGAAGGTAAGAACATTTCATCTACATCTTTTGCAATTTCCACTAGTATTGTAGATCCAGTTGTATTAGTTTATGAGATTGAGATTCAGGGTGATTCAGATCCAGATCCATTCCGTCCTTCCAAATTGGAAGCTAGGAATATGACTGGAAATCCACCTGACACTCAGAAGGGAAAGACCCTTGTGCTATGTCATGCAATCTTACCTCCATCAGAGAGATGCAATAGAATCCCTATAAGATTCTACATGGAAAGGGCTTAGTCTCACTATATTCATAAGAATAGAGCTGATCATACACCTCTTCATCCAGCAAGAGACAAAGGTTATGTTCCTCCTTCCTTCCATCATCATTTTGGGAGAAGATGGAGAAGTCTACATGCCAGACCCCAGGATACCTGTGCACAGAACATCATGCATGCTACTTCGCTACATCACAGAGATTGCAGTAACACATTTTCAAGTTTTTCAAACTTGAATCCTGATTCTATCTACTTAGTTAAAGGGGGGCTTTTTTCCCCAGCTCCTTGTATTGATCAGTTACTTTACTTTACTTGATGTAATGGGGGACATATGGTCTTAGTTACCAGGGCCCATAGATTGTCCAAGTTAGAATTCAAGGGGGTGTTAGGATTATTAATCCTCCCTTGTCCAATTTGGTCATATGTCTAAATCAAGAGTCATGTCTAAATCGGAAGTCCATCCAGTCTATTTTTATTCACTAGCACCATTGGGTCCACTTGGCCTAATTGGGGCACATGTTCCAGTTACTAAAGTGTGGGGAACACTAATTGAGGCCTACTGCCACTGATTTCACTTGCATGCATCAGTTTAGGAGCCTCCTAGATCAATCGCTACAATTTAGGAGCCATTGGGAGTGTCGATACCAACCCAGGTTAGTTGAATTGAGTTGGTGACTAGTCAAGCTCAGTTATGAGTCAGTTACATTCAGTTCTAGTCCTCTACATTCATTTAGCGCTAGGGTTTCACGGTTGCATGCAAGATAGGCACATTCCTCACCTACCACAGTCAGTTAAGCTTAGTTAACAGTAAATTGGACACTTGAGTTGTGATTTAGAACTCCGATGAACTCCAATAATGATTTAGACAAGGTCAATCAACCATTCAGTCTTCTGATAATGATTTAGACAAGGTCAGTTAACCATTCAGTCAAGTAGAGTCTAATCAATTTGAATTTCCTCACATGAACTCGAATTGCTTGTGGCTATTTAGCCATTGTTCTTCATTGTAATTATTATGTAATTACTTTTTATTAATGAAATCATTCACAGTTGCAAGCCATTTTTGCACAATTCCATTCTTCAATTACTGACTAAATTGTGTGATCTATTCTTGTGAGTTGTGTGTTGATCCATAGATCTATGTGCTCAATTTAATAAATGCAAAGTGGTTTAATAGGTTAGATTAAGCATATGATTTGTTCTATCTCTCAATTTCTTTAGATCTATTATTTAATATTGAATTTGCATAATCTCCTAATGAAGTGAAGTCTAGACCAAGCTAGAAGGACTTGCATCGTCTCTTAATGAAGTGAAGTCTGGACCAAGCTCGAAGGACTCTTTGGAAAGAGAGATATTTTAAGAGGGCATCAATTGGAGGATGAGATTATCATATTAATTCCAAGTGACTTTGATACAATCCAAGACTTCTTCACAAGATTTAAATATCCTTTGCAATAGCTCAATGCATGTGGGATAGATAAGAAATAGGATAATCTTGTACTTTCCATTTTGTCAAGATTAGTATCGACTATTTAGTACTTTTTTCTACATTCTTTGTTACCAAGTAAACCATACGATCCACTTTAATATGCTTTGTTTAGATGAATTAACAACTTCTCTCATGAGAAAGATAAGCTTGTTCAAATGGGTACTCTCAAGGTTTCAAATGCACATGCACTTGCAACAAAAGTGGGAAGAAATAATAGTACCAATTCCAAGCATAAAGAAAAGAAGTACCAAGCTCGCGAGGAGGATTCACCATCCATGCAGGTGACCTCGGATTCTAAAGGTGGTAAACCCAAGAAAGGTAACTTTGGTATGCTCTTATTGTAATAAATTCAATCATGAGAAGGATGTATGCATGAAAAGGAAGCTTTCTCAATGCATAAGAATCTTTGAGAAGCACAATCTCAAAATTCATGATAATATCAGGGACATCAAACCAATTAAGAATTTTGACGAGCCACCTAGTGAAGATAAAATCTAGGAGATGGGACACACTTTGTTTGTAGCCACTTTTCTACCTACTACTTCACATGAAGAAAGGAGTAGATCCTCCGCACATAATGCTTTCTAGTTCCTCAATGCCAACCTCTTTTGAGAGGGGGTTTTTCCCATGAGGATATTAGTTTTTGTATGAGTACCTAAAATGGCTCTATGTTTGTGACTAAAAAACATTTGTGTGTACTATATTCACCAAAGTTAGGCTTAAGAGGGATGTTGGAACAAAATTACAACTTTCTCTCTCCTAGGAGTACATTTTCTCTCCATTTACTAATTAAGCTTAGATTCATTATTCCAATTGTATGGTTCTTGGATATATTGGCCTCTCGAGTTAAGAGAGAGCTCCATCCCTAGATTTTAGGGATTCATTGAGCTCCATCCCTATATTTTAGGGATTCATTGCTAATATTAGCCATAGGAGCGCACCTACCACTTGTGCATGGTCAACCCAATCCTTGGTTCTTGATTATGTATCCTTATGGAGCATTATTAACTAAAACCTTAACCCTAAGAAAGAATGCACCCATTTTCCTTGTTTTAGGGATTTATCCTTAATTCAAGAGATTTATCCCCTATGCATGTGATAAATGCATTTCTTAGTCTATTTTGGGACTATTAATTCTTAGTTAAATCCCTCTTAAATATTTTCTTAAGTTCTAGCTAAGTTAAGCCTCACTAGTTCTATTTATGTATTGCTTCATGCTTGGATTGTAGATCTCTCATAAAATATTGCATTCCATATGTTATGTATTTGGATTGATTTGTAATTTTAATTTTTTACTATTCAAAATAAGTTTTTATCGAGAGTAGGGTTAATATAAATCAATTCATATATATAAGTGTTTAAGCTCATTGTGTTTATGAATTTCTTCTTATAAGGTGGATTCTTATTTAGTACATACCAAGCCATAGTCTTCTTATGAGGAGAAATCCTTAAAATAAGGAAATATTTTACAATGCAATTGTCACAACAACAGGGAAACACTTTCTTGGTGCCTAAATTTTCCCTCTTTTGTCTTTGACTCTCATGTGGCACCACTTTTCTTATTTAATACATATCAAGCCATAGTCTTCTTATGAGAAGAAAGCCTTAAAATAAGGAAATATTTTACAATGCAATTGTCACAACATTAGGGAAACACTTTCTTGGTGCCTAAATTTTCCCTCTTTTTTCTTTAACTCTCATATGGCACCACTTGAATTTTCGTACAAGGAATCAACCGCTTAAATTTACTTGTCAGTGGACTATGACTCTTCACCTAGAGATTGCCCATACCTCAACTCTAGGATACACCTTACTAGACCTACAACCTATCTAGCTAATGAACTACTCATGTCCAATTGTGGATTTAAACAATCTAAGCCAATATTGTGCACTTATCACAACATATTTCTTAAACACTAAAGAATCATCCATGCACAATAACATAACATACACAATATTTGTCGGCACCCAAGCTAGGCACCATAAGATTTTTATTATGAAGAGTACAAATATGATACAACAGGGGAGTTCTATCTTACTGTTGTGACCATATAACAAAGGGGACAAAGGATGGTTGTTGTAGAAACATTTTTTTACAGTCAACAAACAAGCATGGGAAGACTTGTCAATTTCATTACCCTACCTACCAATGAACCTACTTTCCCAATTTTCCAACATGGTTGTTGCACGAACCCTGTCACTCCCCACAAGTCTACCAGTTCCAGCATTTGTTCTTTAATAAGCTTGGATTCCACATAAACTCTTCCACCATCCAAGCTTAATCATGTTCCTTACCTTGTTGTGGAGAGTTCTTCCTTTGGGAAACCTTTCAAACTTTAACCTTAGAAATTTTCTCACTATGATATTGTAGACCTTTTATTTTGATGTATTTCACATCCCATCCCTCTCAAACAAAATTTTCATATCTTATATTGACACCTTACTCACATAATTCCTTCTTTCTTTCTATCTATAGGATTCACTTATTCTTCCAAGCTCCACCTATTTTATTTTCCTCTTGGTATCTCCTCTTTCTCTAGAGGGGGAATTTTCCTTGTTGATTCCACCAAGGTGGACATTGAGCATGCTCTCTATCATAAATTGGAAACCAATGTGACACAACCTTTTCCAATGGTTAAAACATTCCTCTAAGGTTCCCAATGGTGTCCACTTAATCCTACTAGTGTATAACCATTTTTCCATCTTGATGTGTCATACCACCATGTCCTAAGCTAAGTGGTCCAATGTCCCTTTTTTCATTCCAACAAAAATCTTGCATCACATCAAATTTTCATTCCATATTATCAACATGCCATTTCCCAACACTTGGCATCCACAAGTCAAGAATCCTTCTTGGTCCCTTATGTAAGTCTACTTACTACTAGTACTGATTGCTAAACCCCCTTTTCCAAATGTTTTGGTGTCATGCACAAGGCTAATCTTTCATTCTCCTACCCAATGTTAGCTTACACGTTGTCATGCATTAAAGGAATTTTGAGGTATAAGATAGGCCTCTAAAGAAGATAGTAAAATAAGTGTTATATGCCAAATATGTAATTTAGATCATAAACAAGATATCTCAACAATGTGAAACAACACAAGAGATATCCAAAAATCTCCAACTTTATTATTATGGAAACGATTATTTTGAAGGGATGAACTAACCTTGTTCACTTGTCTCTTCAACATGGGTTACTTCCTAATGATATAATCTCAAAATAAAATACTCTCCACACCCCTCAGAAGGAGGACTCCTGGCTTATTTATAGAATCAAAATACAACTCTAACCTCCTAACTACCTAGAGGACCTTCCTTAATGAGGTCCCATCAAATTTATTTACTAACATAGTGGTCCTTATTTAATAATAACACTACGTCCCACTTAGGAAAGCATTGCCCTAAATACTTGATGTGAAGTTTACAAACATAATCTAGGGTCCCATGTGCGAATGTTGACTTTCTTGCTAAATTAGGCCAAGAAATTATGTGCCCGTGTAGGAGTGTGAGCCGTGATACCAAGGTAGTCCAACTATAATGTCCCCAATGCTTGATATTTAATAATCATTTTGACTAATGTTGGAAATTCAAATTTGGGTGGCTAAATGAAAAACACATTATTATTATTATTATTATTATTCAAATTCAGCTAGTTAACAATTTGTCATTTGGCCTGTTATGAAGGTAGTTATAAAAGATAGTTAAATTTTTTTTTTAAAGATGTACAATTGGAACAACCATGTTAGAATTTGGTAAACCATGACCCCGTAGGTGGGGAACTTAGGCCTACTACTCAAGAGAAGATCACAAATGTTATGAAACTATTTTGAGGAACCACCTCCCTAATATCTATGAGGGGATCCAAGGCCAACCAATTTCCAAGGAGGGAAATTTGAGCCTTGTGTAATACCTAGGAAAATATTATTTATATGCATATGTGTGAGGGGAGGACGTTTCCTAGTATGAATGGGGACTTGTTGTGTGAGCACCTTTTATGTGTTAGACATTTGTTCCGACATTAGATATTTTTCACGAGAGAACGAGTTGGTCCCTAGAGTTGTGAGGAGAATTCTTTGTGGGTGAAAGAGTTCTATTTCGGTGAGAGAAGGATTGGTGTCATGGTTTATTCTCAAGGGTTATTGTTGATAAAGTAGATTGGCTACTCTGTGGTTTATGGATGGGAGGAAAGTGATTGTTCCGACTCTAGTTTCTTCTATTTTTCTTGTTATATTTTCATAATTGTTCAAGTATCATGCTAATGTTCATTTAAGTATTTCAATCATATTTTGTAAATTCTAACCTCTATTCAAATCTAAATAGACTATTCATTAGAGATATATATTCTTATTTAGTTTAGTTACAACTATTTTTATTTATGCATCTTGGATAAGGCTCTAGAAGCCTTAGTTAGACAATTTTGTTTATTTGTCATGTTATCTGAGTTACGTATATATATTATGTTCATAAACAACTTATAATATCTATTAGGATTATTTATATTTCATAGCGGAAAAATAATTATTACTTGGTTTTTGTTTAACACCCATGTTTTACTTGGTTTTAGATATGTATCTAGTGTGTCTAATCATATTTTGCTTCCTATATTTATGTAATTGTTTAAGTATCATGCTAATGTTCATTTAAGTATTTTGATCACAATTTTTTTCCAACCTCTGTTCAAATCTAAATAGACTACGCATTAGAGATATATATTCTTACTTAGTTTAGTTACAACTCCATTTATTTATGAATCTTATATATAGCTCTAGAAGCTCTAGTTAGATAATTCTATTTAGATTTATCATGTTATCTGAGTTACGTATATATATTATGTTCATAAACAACTTTTAATCTCTATTAGGATTAGTTATATTTCATAGAAAAAAGAAATTATTACTTGGTTTTTGTTTAGCAGTCTTGTTTTACATCTGACTAGTGTATTATTACAATGGAATGTGGATCTAAAGCTCTTATTTGCAAAATGTATCTCTTCTATAGTTTCGGTTATTTTATTCTTCCAAAAGGATTTAATTATCTTCATTCTATTTACTATCTATATAGAGAAAATCTACTTAATTTACCTCATCAATAGTTCTAATTAATATGCATAAATTGTAAACATTTTTATATCAAATACAAAAAAAAATGCAAAGATACATTTACATAATGCATTGTGGTAAAAAAACAAACAATATAAGTAAGCGAAATAACCCTAGTTAATATGCATAGATTATAAAACTTTTTTATATCAAGTACAAGAAATATGCAAAAATTTGAAAGTATGTATGTATGATGTCATCTCCTTCTATTGCAATCTTTTTATATGGACATGGATTCCAACTTCAAGGATAAGACCAATAGATTTATCCAACAAGACTAGTTGAGAACAATGTGCAAGTGATTTTCCATTCTCTTTGTTATCTCCAAATATAGTATTATCATTTTATTTCATCATGATGGTCAATAAGAGAAATTTAGGTTGCATTTATGCTAATATCTACTATAGGTCCATAATATGTATCTCTATAATCTATAACTAATATGTTGATATGATGTAAACAAAGACTTTATCAGAATGATGTTGTCTTCTTTTTCTTTAGTCTATATCATGTGTTCCCATATTTTATCTTCCTTATCTTTTGTGTATATGTCGTCTTTTCATTCCTCATCAACAATATTGTCTTGAATCTCATCGATGTAATCTCTACCCATTTCAATCCTATCAGAAACATAAAATTTATATATTTTCTCCTTAAAACTGTCATCATCATTATCGGGCACAGAGCAGTGGAAAGTGGATGAATTAATATGGGCGATGAAACAAGGTCGAGGAGGAAGCTAATGAGCTGAGTAGCCGGAGAAACTTGGCGGTGATGGGAAGATGGGATGGGGGGGTGTGAAACATGAAGGAATGTCGAGCAGGCAATGGAATCCAGTGTTGGGGAGTAGTATAGATGCATGGAAGAAGTTATGTGACATGGAACGAGGTGGTGAAGATAATAGAATGGAGATATGGATGGATTGGGAAGATGGGAATGTAGAGATGGGAGCACAAGCACGGGAAAAATGAGAAGGCATGTGGGAGAATCAGAGCCTGGAGATGGGGGAGGGAGAATTGAGTGTGGGCATGCACAGATAGAATGTGGGGATGTGCAGGGGCATGAGTTGTGATGGGAAAGATATGGAAGGGAGATGTGTGTGTGGAAAGAATAGGATGGAGAGTGAGAGACGTGGAGGATAGGAGAGGGTGTGGTGGCAGCTACAATGGGAAAAAGGAGGATGGAGAAATGAGTGAGTGTAGGTTTGGGTGTCGCGGTGCGAGTATAGGAGTTGAGGGGAGTGAGTGAGTGAAGAGTATAATGAATGGAGGAAACGAGTATAGATGTGTGCAGAAAAAGAAGGGGGGTAATGGGAGGCATGAAGGAATGGAGGAGTACGGAGAGGGAAACAAAAAGATGAAAAGGCATGAATGTAGATGGGTGGAGAAGAGAATGAGTAATCAAAATGGATCGAATGGAATGGAGATGTGGAAGGAGGGTGATAAGAATGTGGAGGATGAACACCAAGAAGATGAAGGTTGAGAGGATACTAATATTGTGTCAACCAACATTTTGATACCAATGTAACACTAATTTTGAGTGTTATGGAAGAATATGTATCTGGATAAAGAAAAAACTATCATCGTAATAATATTGAATAAAATGATTGATGATGAACTTTGTAATGATTGGCCCACTTAAATTAATCGAAAGAAGAAAATTACGATAGTATGGGAGAGACGAAAAGGAACCCAGTCGCACAGTATATAGATACACAATAGATACACAAATGCAATCATTACCATTACAGTATCAACCTCAACCACAACAATGCAAGTAATAATATTAAAATACCATATATTATTCCATAAACGCACAATGAAACTAGATAATCAAGAACCCATAAATGCACCAGGCACAAAAAATGAAAAAAATAATATATATATGTATATATATAATGAAGAAACAAATTTTATTCATAATCAAGAAAACCTGAAGGGCTAAGTACAGTGGTTTTACATCAACATTATTGAAGTTGAGCTTAAATATAAAATAACAGGGTTAAACCCTAAACCCTAGATAGGGTAGTAAATAAAAAAAAGTGAACAAGTAGGTCATGTTCAAGCCACACCAAACACTTAAATCATGAGGCAACCCAAAATACCTTGTGGGGAATACCTCTCCAAACAGACACTCGATCAATGGAAACCTGTCATCATAAAGATTTGAAATTGGTAACACACATATGAGAAATGTATAACCAAAGGTAAACCATAGAAGTATGGTTAAATACTTACCTTTCTAGGAGGAATATGAAGCTACCCAATCAAGAAATATCTTGGTTGAATAGTGCACCCACCTTCCAAACAACAAACAATAACAATTAAAGAATTGAACTAAAACAAGTAAGTTAAAAGGATAACATGTAAAGGGAGGTTCAGATTGTAAGCTCACCTTCACACACACCAAGTTGAGACAACGAATACAACACTACAACAAATCCTGGAATTAGCATCCCATTTAGCATCCCTTTTAGTGTAATTTTTTTTACATTGAGTGGTCACACTAAACGCTAAATGGGACGTGTCATGGAAAAAGCTTAAAGCGTCTCAAAAAAAGGCTTTGTTTTCTTCCTGGATAGCATCCTTTATGACATCCAAAATAGCATATATTATTTTGCTTCCAAAATAACGTCCAACTTTACTTCCTAAACAACATCGAGGGTTGGTTCCTAAATAATGTCCTATATTGCTTCCTAGAGAGCGTATATTTTTACTTCCTAAATGACATCCCCGTTAATGCCATATTTGCATCCTTAATAGCACCACGTTAGCATCTATGTTTACGCCATATTTTCATCCAAATTAGCATCCAATATTGCATCCATTTTTGTTACCACTTTAGCATCCCATTTTGCACCACATTTTACTTCCAAATATGCGCCAATTTTTGCTTTCAAATTTGCACCAATTTTTGCTTCTTTTTTTGCATCGTGTTTTTCTACCAAAATGACACCAAATTTTTCTTCTATTGTTGCACCATATTTTCCTTCTTATGTAGCGTCATGTTTTGCACCTAAAGTAACGCTTTATTTTTCTACCATATCAACACCATGTTTGGCTTCATCATTAGCGCCAAGTGTTGCATCATTTTTAATTCCTAGTTTCGCATCCATATTTACGCCCACATTAGCACCATGTTTTGCTACTACTTTAGCGCCCAATTTATCATCAATTTTTACTCCCACACTAGCGCCATATTTTGCTTCCCATTTATCTCTTTGGCTTTCTTATTGTTTTTCTTCCTCATGAGCGCCTCATTTAGATTCTCATTTAGAATCCAATTTTGCTCCTTTGTTGGTCACTAATTTAGTTTCTAGTTTGGCTTCTACTTTGGCATCCAAATTAGCATCAAAATTGCTTCCAACTTAGTGCCAAGTTTTGCATCCAATGTTGCTTTTAGATCTGGGACATAGTGGGATTCCATTTTAGCTCCTGGTTTTGCTTCCTTATTATCACCACATTAGACTTGCTAGTTAACACCTACAACCATATCCAATTGTGTGCTAATATATTTATTATATCAAATTATTATAATTATTCATTAATTTCAATAGTTCTCATATATTATTTACTTCATATTTCTGAAATAACATAATGAAACATTCAAATTAAAAGTAGATATCAGTATTGAAATTAATTGCATAGTATTTATGAAGAAATTTAACAAAAACAGACAATATTTACCCAAAGTAGTTATATCATCATATATATTAATTTTCAATGAAAATATCATCAACAACTTCCAATATATATAAATTTAAAATATAATAACGATAACATCAACACTATCTTTCATTTAAAGAAGTGAAATTATAAAACAACATCGCATCAATAATCTATCATACAAATCATTATATTAAGGTTAAAAGAACAAGTGAACAATATATATAATGAAAATACCAATATCACAAGAAATATTTTTTTGATATCCATATCTAGAAAAGTTAAAATGATCATCGGTAATCAAAGTTTATATGTCAACATGAATCCACCATACAAATCAACATGACCCAAAATGTAATATAAACTTGGATCATCACAAAAATAACAATGTGTGTCTAGTAGCATGGAGAAAGAAAAAAACATCCACAATCTCAATAGTATCATCAATGGCTACCATCATCATCATCATCATCCTCATCTATCCCAGCATCATATCCATCATCATTTTCATTTGATCCATTTGCATCATTATTAGCAATATCTTTCTTTGGTTCATTAGTGACAACATAATCAGGATCATCATCTAAGTAGTCATCTTCACCATTTTCCTGCAAATACCAAGAAATAATCAATTTAAATCATTAGTATTAATTTCATTACGTAATGCATATTATGTGTTATATTGAAAATATTAGTGTGATAATTTATGCATTCTAACTAGTCTAATAAATGTCTGCAATCTGTATTACTCATTGCTCTAATAAATGTTTGTAGTTAATCAATGCTATTTTGCATATTCCATCCATGAAACTCTATTAGTAAATGTGAGTGGTATATATATAGTGGGGCTCAGACAAACAAAATATCCTTGAGTTAAAATCGATTCATCTCCCAATAAGTAAATCAACAGAAAATACCCTTACATGCACTTTCCATCTTAAAAGTTAACTCCACATTCTCTAGAAAGACACTTTTTTATTTCTAAATAGGAGCTACAAATATAGATGGGTACCTAAGTGGAAATTACTAATTACAAACTAAAGGGAAAATAGATTACTAATGAGAAGTATGAAACTTCCATAAAAATTAAAACATGCAAACATTTAATAGTTAAAGAATTACGGGCACAAAAAATTCTAACTCCTAGAACAAAGTGCTTGCCACTTGCAGAAGTTGGAGATATGTAATGGAGTGGAACTCCTACATAGTGGGTCCACTAGGAGGCTTAGGTAAGTAAAAGGCCATAATAGAGGTGAACTCCAACAAATATGTTGCTAACAAATGGTAGACACTTGCAAAATTAATGGAAGATAGATTGCCACAAATACTATTGGCATACAATAGACTCACACAAATGCTATTGGCTGACAACAGACAACCATAAATGTTTTTTATGGAATAATTAAGTCAATCAAAGCTATCTGTGTATTGAACTAAAAAATCAATGGTGTGCCATTTAATTCTTAACAAATAAGTGGTCATCCTGTTTTATCCCTTCAAGAAACTTTATGTATATCTAGCACAACCAAGAGAATCATGTTATCCCAAAGTTTTCAAACTCAAAGCATAAATGGGCATAATGTATAATGACTATTGTGGCACCAACATAACTAAAAATGGATAGTAGAATTAAGGAACCCACCATTTCAATAGTCTAGTCTAGAAATAATTATATGGATTTTAAAGTGTATAGCATGCTCCTAGCATAAGGACCTGAACTCTCATGAGAATGCTAAAGCATGCAAACTATCTAACTCATAGAATTCCCATGTTTGTCTCTTCCTTGTCGAGAAAGGAAATGTTGTAAGGTAGTAGGGAGAATATAAATTCAAATGAGATCACCAGGCTACAATAGTAAACCTTAAGCAAGATTTGCAACATAATGTGAGGAAAGAGAGTTTATCCTATTAAGTGAGCCCAAATAAGATATGCATTTAGAGTTTGCTAGTGATGTCTACAGAATCACAAAATCTTGATGTTCAACTTCATAACAAAAATATGCTTGGTCATAGGAATTTTCTTTGAATTGTAAAGCTACTTCATGATATATCATAATGATAAAACATGTGAAATTCATTTTTGTACTCAATCTTAAGTTTCATATAATGTTCATATCATATATTGGATTATTCATATATCTTATATTCTTTCTATCGTACCATCTAACAACACATTCACCAATACGAATAATTCTTTTGTGTCATATGTGGACATTTATCGAATTTAATGTCATTTTCACTAAAACTAATTCCAAATGAATACATGCATTTCCCTCCCTATATTTTCAGTTTCGAGCATTTCCAACTAGTAAGATGAAGATACAAATACTGAATTTGTATCAATAAGTAAATTATTGTTTATAAATTTTTGATTTACGAATAGAAATACAAATATCCATATAATCAAAATATTGAAATCAAACATGTTTAATAACTTTAAGTTCATATTTTTGATAAAGCACTATCACTGAATTCCCTCCCAAGGGTTTGCTTCTTATTTTTATGATTTACAAGCAAGAAGATCTGAAAGGGCCCAGTCCTTTTATAAAGTCAATGTTTTGCACCATTGAAATTTTCCTTCTAAGGCTTGGCCCTTGAGTTTGTTGTCACTAAAGTTTTCCTCCTCTAAATTATATCTATAGAGTTTTTCTTCATCAAATATTGTTTCATTGAGTTTTCCTTTTTTTTAAGTTTTCCTCTCTTAGAAGTATGCATTCATTGAGTTATCTTTATTAATGGTTCTACATTCAACTTTGAGCCCCAAACCTACTCCAAGCTTCCCAATTTATTTTAGTGATATAAAGGAATATTTTTATATATATAAATTTACACAGTGTCGTTGAATTTCTGACAGCTATGTAGTGATGTTTGTCGTCGGATATCCATTAAATCCAACAAAGTGGTTATACTACCGACGACTCCAATTCGTTGATTATCCACCCTTTATGGAGGAAACGTCCTCGGATATCCGACATTAATGTAGTGAAACTTGTGGTCGGATTTCCATTAAATCTGACAAAGTTGCTACACTACCAATGACTTCCATTCATCAGTTATCCAACCTCTTTAAAGGAAACGTCATCGGATTTTCGACATAAGTGTAGTGAATTTTGTCGTTGGATATCCATTAAATCTGAAAAAAAAATTATACTACCGACGACTCCAATTCATCGATTATTTGCATTTTATGAAGGAAACTTTGTCAGATATCCAACACCTATGTAGTGAAATTTGTGGGCGTATTTCCATTAAATCCAATAAAGTTGGTACACTACAAGCGACTTCAATTCATCGGTTATCCAACCTCTATGAAGCAAACTTAGTCATATTTCCAACATCTATGTAGTGAAATTGGCTGTCATATTTTTGACAGGTGGATGTTGGAATTCCGACGAGTTTTTTTATTGTCGGAAAACCATTGAAATTCAACCAATGTTTAAAAAGAAAGAGGATTGTCGAATTACCGACAACAATATGTCGAAAATCAAACATCTATGTCGTCGTATTTTTGTTCAAAAATGCTAGTGGTTTTTCCCATTCCTCATGAGTTGGCTTGTCTGAAACTAAGTTGAATTCCACTTTCTGTATTAGGAAATCCATATCCGAATTAAGGTTTTTTTCCTTTCATCCAATTTTAAGTTTAGACTCTTCCATCCTCGAGTCTCCCCACACTCCCCACCTCTTTCTTGGAGGGTTCTTTAACGACTGCATCTTGAAGTTCCTAGATAGATGTCTAGGCTCGTGGGATCTATGATAGCAAAAAGGGATTCCTTCATAATCCAGTTTCTTGTTAGTATATAACGGTCCAAGCCCAATATCATCATGGGTGATATATATGTATATAAACTCTATTTAAAGGACCTAATAAATGGAAATCCATGAATATTAGGGAGGATAAATAATACAACTATAATAAATTGATTATAGATCCATTAATATGGACCATATTCTAGGTGGCTCTGTTAAGTTAAGAACAAATTTATAAAGTGGTCCAAACTAAAGAGTAAAGAATCGAAGAGACAAGGAACCTAGCCAAAACAATGCCAAACCTCTATAGCAAAGCTAGAAGCCAAGAGTTATGAAACTAATATGTTTTGAGAGGATCTAGTTGACAGGGACAATTGCAAAAAAGAACCAAAATGAATTATCATGACAAACCATGATTCTAATAAAGCATTATGTTAACCACCAATGATAGTCGCATGTTAAGTAAGAAAGAATAAATTATATTAATGACAAGGTAATGCTGATAACAATTTCGGAAGGACTAATTAAAAAAAGAATAAGTAGTGTTTTTGAGGGGTTTTGCACCAGCAAACTCCATCTTAAGCCTAGTTCTTATGTCAATGTGCTCCAACTAACAAACAAGTGATGTCACTAAAAATACAAGAACCTCTCATTATTATGTGTAACATGCCTAGGATGGTCATGTGTATCCAAATAAGTATAACCATAAGCGAATACATCCTCCATATAGTAGTAGAAGGAGGCATCTATAATAAGCTCCATTATGGTAGAAGAAGCATCCTGGAAATTGGTGGAAACTCTGACGTTGGCATCATTTCTCTACAAGTTGGGCTTCATAGGATGGAGAAGATTCGTAAAAAAGATAAGTAAGTAGTTGTCATCCAAAAAATTACAACTATCCATATACCAATCCTAATAATCATATTTTAATTCATACCATGCATATCAGTCTTGGTTATATGCTTCAATAATGAGAGATGTGCTATGCTTGAAAACAACTCCTCTAATTTAGCATTTTTTTTGTCAAATGTACACATGATCTCCTGCTTACATTTCTCCCATGGTATGGGCCCCAACATTTCCATGTTTCAATGGAGGGTGGAAGTGTTGCAAGGGTGAGAGAATAGGGAAGAGTATCTATTTTAGTGTCCCAATCCATCGTTCCAACTATAGTAGGGGGTAAATACAAATTTCATGTTTCCTAATTTTTCCCATAGGTCATTATTCGAGTTCAGAGTTAATTTAAGCCTCCCATGGGAAACCTAAAGCAATAAATGCATGTGAAAGTGCATGAATGTATTACCTATGATTCTCATAGAAATGTATGATCCATCCTACCCCACCAAGGCTTGAATTTATCTTAGCTACTCCATCGAAATATGTCCAAGTCCTTCCCCATTTAATCTCCATAGGTTGGATCTAGAGAAATTCCAATTTTGGATAGGAATGTGGAAAACAATAAATGATAGCTATACTTTTACTAGCACAACACAAGGGAGGGATTTATTTATCCTCGCAAAATGATATAGTTCCATGCCAACCGTATTTTCCTCGCTATTAGTATCGAAAGTTCCTTATAATATTTTAAATATGGATTTGAACACCAAAATTTTAAGCAAACTTTAATCAAGTTTCCAACCCAAGGGCACCTTACTCGAAGAAGAGACTCCATTACTTTCCATACCTATTGAGTATAAGAATATTCCACAATTAAGTGAAAGTTTGACTCCTCATTATTTTTGCACAGACAGCGCTACCTAGGGCCCAATCTTCCCCTCCTTTGCAATAAATAACAAGTTAGGGCCATGTTATATAAAAATAACTAGATAAGAAAATTTTACTTTTGTGGACAATGAAATTCCCAAACCACTTTCCACCACCATTCGATATTACCCTCATTTCTTGGCAAATGCAAAGTGTCATAACCCGCTTACATAATATATATCCCTTGGGGGTCACACAACCAAATTAATGAGTAAGATGAACATGATTAGTTTCTAGTTGTTCAATGAAAGAACCCTTGCATATATTTCCATCTCTTCTAAATGCCAACATATTAGCTTTCAACCAACATTGCCCCAAATATGAACTAGTATAACGATCTACTATGCGATTGAGCATTACTATTCCTGTTGCTCTGAGGTGGTTGATCATATGAACCAGAATATTTGAAAGAAATCACTCCCTATCTAGGGTTCTTCCCCAATTTTGACTCTTCGTCCATCCTCCATTTTCTATCCAAGACCATTCCCAATCAAATCGAAAGATAGGATGACCGCTTTCCAAAATGATGATATATTTTGGAGATATTTTTGTGGATTATGTACCCATTCTAGTATGGATTTTGAGTAAATGTACTTCTAACTATTGTATTCCATTTACCAATCCCATTAATCAAATTCCAAATGCTCTTTACCCCCGATTCATAAGAAAATGCATACATACTTTTTTCTCCCTGTCCTCCTTAACTTTTAGGAAGTGTAACTTTTTCCATTTCATCCATGCCATCCATTTATGGTCTTCTCTATCGAACCAAAAGATTTGAAAATTGTTTTTCCTAATTTTATCCACGATTCCTCTAGGAATCCATGCCATTAACCAAAACACCATTGTTTCCTCCAAAACCTATTTTATGAAAACTAGTCTTCCTCCTTTTGAGATCAAATGAAGACACCAATTAGATATGTGTCTCTCACATTTTTCTACCAAGCATTCCTAGTCTTTTATATCGTAGGCTACTAGTTTAAGTTTAAATCCAAGGTATTTCAATCCTTCTTCAAAGCTTGAATATTTAAATTGGAAAAGATATCAGTATCTGTTCATATCCATTTCTTTGAATCCTATAGAAAAACACATCAAGGATAGAAGAGAGTGTCTCCATATCACTCATCGACCCATCACAAAATATAAGAATATATTTGATGAATATAATGTGAGTGAGATAGAAATTTCCCCTTGTATTCATGCCTTTAAAACCACCCGAATATTTTTTTAATAATAATGCTCTGTTAGCCCCTCCGCAACTAAAAGAAAGAGTAGCAGAGCTAATGGACACCCCTATCTAATACCATGAGACGACCTAAAAAAATTGATGTTTCTCTATTTATCATAATAGAAAAGGAAACATAAGACAAACAACTCATTACCCACTTGATAAAAGGGACACAAAACCCCATCTGAGACATAACCATCCTCAAGTATAACTAGCCTACCCAGTCGTAAGCCTTAGAAATATCAATCTTAATTATTATTCCTTTTAATTTCTTGGATATTATGGAGTGAAAGCTCTCCTAGGATACCCCTATATCTTCGTGTATCTTTCTTCCCAGTTAAACCCATATTGATCACTTGAGATGGCTTATGACAAAAATGGATTAATTTTTCTAGTTATTAGTTTTGTAACAATCTTATATATGGTGTTACATAAATATATAGATCTAAAACCTGCGAAATTCTTTGGATTTCAGATTTTGCAATTAGAGATAAAAACAAAGAGTTAGCATCTACAATAATCTTACCACTTCTTCTAGACTCCTCCACCATATGTAACATATCATGCTCAAGGACATCAAATAAATTGATAAAGAATTTTGTAAGCAGCTCATCTAGCCCATTGATTTTTTCTTTTTTAATTTTATGAAGAACCTCCTCCAACTGTTTACTTTGTACTTACTCCATCAACAAGATATTAATTTCTTCATTTATTACCTTAGGAAAGAATTGGAAAATTCTAACCACTTCTGCAGTACTAACCCTTCTTTTTTCTTTGAAAATTTTATCAAAGTAACCGATATCAGCATTCAAAATATCAACAAAACTATTTACCTCTTTTCCCTTGCCTTTTTCATTTTTCCATATCAAGTTGCAATTCCTCCTGTAGTTTGCAAAATAGTGAAAGTATTTAGTATTTTTGTCTCACTTTTCCAACCATAGAGCCATGCTCTTTATCATTGTATCAGCTTCCCTCAAGTCTAGAATCTTTTGCTTCTAAAATTCCAAATCCACTACTTCTTTCTTTGACTCCTATAAAATAAATTTGTAACCCTCTGCTTCATTCCACTACTTCAATCTAGATTCAATTTTATATAAATATTTATCCTTATGAGATATCATTTCAATATACCACTAAATATAAAAATATTTGATTTGTTTAATATTTTTCTCGAATTGTATTAAGTTTGAGTCTCTTCTAGATCCATTCAAAGGAACCCAATCTTCCTTTAGAAGATTAAAAAAATATTCAACATTCAATTATAATGAATTGAATTTTTAAAAAAACGAAGTCTTAGTAATCACCCCCTCCATTTCTAAAACTACCAACATATGATCTGACTCACCACCCACACTAACCCATTGTCTAAATATAATTGGAAGGTCCATCAAGCCTTCACTGACCATAAATCAATTCAAATTTTTTGTTATTCTTGCATGCCCCACTCTCCTATTGCTCCACATTGGATCTAGTTTATCTAGATCAATGTCAAGAAGGAAACCCTCTTCCAATTTCCATAAGAATAATTCATATAGGAAACCCTTGTATGTTGACTATCCCCAAGCCATTGAATTTCTCAAGGAAAAGTTAAAATCCCCCTGCATAATAATATTTTTAGTTTTTATAAATTATTTTAGAAACAATATTTCCTACAACACGAGTTGGTCTTGGTAAGGCCCATAGATGTTCAAAAAAAGAAACTCCTAACTCATTTATTGGGAGAACAAATACATATGCAAGCCCGAATATGTGGACCATGCATTTGAAAATTTTAGCTTCTGGTTGCTCCACCCAATTATCAATCCTTCCGAATGTCCTTTTGAATTAACAAAATATAACTCCCCTATTGATAACAACTTTACTAGTTCTATGGTTATATTTTCACCTTCACACATAATTTCTTACATAAATAAAACATCTAGTTTTAAAGAGTCCACCATTCGTCGAACAACTATCTTCTTGTAGGAGCTATCTAACACTCTGTGATTCAAGGAGACTGATTATTTTGAGCCTACTATCGAGACCTATGCTACTCTAAGAACCCCATTTATAGCTCTATGAGATCCTAGTGCAACCTCCTAAGTCATTTTCAATTGCTCTTTTTGAATGGAAGACTTCCTCCCTTTGCCTCCAATTTTATTGATCCTAGAATTCATCCCTATACCGCTTGAACCTACTAGAAATGGTTCCACTAAATATCCCTTTTGAGACCTCAAATTATATCTATATTCATCCTCCTCCTCATCCCCATAAAAAATGAGGCCTTTTCCCACTGACCAATTAACAAGCCCTTTATTTAATAATTTCCCCACGAGAGAAGCCATCCCAACTTCGGCCTCCATTAAGGAAGATAATCCAATAGAAAAATCCTCATACTCTAACAAGGAATATTCCCTCTCCCTCAAGTCTACAAAATATAAGTCCTTTAAATGGAATAGACCACATTAGAATGGAGAATCTAGCCATAGAGGAATAATATCTTTGATTTTCTTACATAAGGAGTATGAATCATTAATATCTTCTGATATATTCCTACGATCAATTAATTTTTTATCAAAAATATCAAGTTCTAGGGATGCATCATAATAATTTGATGATTCCTTTTATGGAAATGAGAACTTGACCTCATCTCTCAAAATTTGGCACCTTTCCTTCTTCTCTCATAAGACTTTGTCCATATTTTCTAGATTGTTCCTCGATACCTCCATCTTTTCCTCCTAAAATAAAACAAACACTCACCCACTAGATATCCATAAATATGGCACCAATTTCACTTAAATGGAATTCCCTGATAATCAAGTGCCTGGAAATGAGTACTATCTCCTTTATGCAAAACAATATTACCCTCCAATACATCCCTTAGATCCAAGTTTACTAGAACTTTTGCCACAGACATTCGTCCTTATTGAATAAATCATTGTTTTTTTGGTAATAGGTACTTGTTTTTAATGGTGGTTTTGTTCATATATATATAATCCATACATAATCCAAAAGTAGCATCCTTTCTTTCTCACAAAGAGGGAAATCACTCCCCATGGTAATACACAGGGGTGTATATAACCCTTCTTCAAAAATTATTCTAATTGCATATGCAATTCCTTAAATTCAGGTTTTCTCATTATATAGGGAGTTTTGCATACTAAAACAACTCCTGGTACCAAATCAATTGTGAAATCGATATCCCTCTTAGGAGGTAATCCTAGTACATCCCAAAAAACAACTTTAAACTCCCACAACGTTGCATACTCTTCAACGGATTGCTGGCATTTATGTTTCCATTGATATCAACAAGCATGTGGCTTAAGTGTATGATCATATTTGATGGATTTTGATGGGTTACTAAGCCAGTTTGAAGAAGTATAATCATACTTCTAACTCGGGCTTGTAAAATTTGATTGGAATCCTTCAGACATTCAAGTATTCCTTAATCAGTTGTGGTGTATCCCAAGGGTATTTGAAAAATTTCCAAGCATCCCTTGAATGGATATCTACCTTAGGGCTCATGTTCCACTTATGTATTTATGACTAAGTTTGACAAAATTGATTAAGTGTGATAGCATCCCCATGAATGGGCTTGTATCCCCTCCAACTTGGAATTGAAAAAGAATGAACACCCTAAGATTGGGTAAGTGGTTTTGACATACACATTGTTTGAACAAGAATCCCTTATTATGTAGATCTGAGTAGCTGGATGTATTCATGAAGAAACAAGCATATCTTGCATGAAAACAAACTCATGACTAATGGACCTTATATTGTGGATTTTGGTCATGTATGTGGGAAAAAATATGGGTCTTGAATCCCCTATTGGAACTAAATGTGTGTTAGGTCAAAAGGAAAAACCCTCATGTTTGTAAGAGTAATATTTTAGATCAAAAGGTCGGCCTTGTGTGGACCTCAACCTTTGTCCTAACTATTGGAAGATATTGAATAAATAAATACCAAACAAGGATGATTAAGCATGCATTATGACATGATGATATGATACAAGACTAGAAATATGAAGATGAGTGTGGGTGAAGAAGAGGATACTTGTGAGGTGTATCAAGGTGTTATTCGGGTCCAAAATCAAGAGAAAAAGAATACTAAGGTTTCAGCAGCCCTAATTTTAAATCTGACTTGTGTTTTTATCAAGGTTTATCAAGTCAGTTCTGAAAGCATTGAAGTAAAATCAGTTCAAAGAGTGAAGAAGGTCTACAATCGAAGTTCCAAAGGTTGATCTTAGTATGAGGATAGCAGGTCAGTATTGCAGCAGTCCAAGGTCATCACAATAGTCTAATGGCATCATCAGATAAGTGATATTCAAGGTGCCTTTATGTACAAAAGGTATGCCATTATTTATTATTGATCAGGTCTTGTTTTGAAGTTTGAAATCTACATATAGTATTGAGAATCAACCTCAATCTTGATGTTGGTATAATATTGAGTCAAGTCAGAATTGAGTGTGGTTGAGAGAGTTTGAAGACTCGATTGAAGTTGCATTACAGTCAGTTGACTGTGTGAAATATTTTTTGTAATCAAGATGAAATATTGTTTATATAAGGGTGGTTGGGTGGAGCAAGGGAAGGACATAATTGTCCTTTGGTAATTTGTATCTTTCCTAGGGTGTTGTAGCATCCTTTCATCCCAGCTAATAAAGCACAGAGGTTGGAGCCTCTTGAGGTGTTAGAGAACATCCTTGAATGTAACACTTATACACCTATGAGTTAAGCATTATGTGGTTTTTCCCATTTGGGTTTTCCCCGTAAAATCCTTGTGTCTCTTGTATCTTAGATATATTTGGTTAATGTTGCTATGATGATATATGTTTAATGTATAAGAAGACATAAGGTTTCTTGATAATTTTGAAGATTAATATTGGTTAAAAAAAATGCATATGAATGACAAGAGATTGAAAGGAAAGTTAATAATAAGTGACTAAAGTCTGCAATATTGATTCACCCGCCCGCCCCCCCAGTATTGCTTGTGTGTTCTACACAGATGGTTCTCAGTCAATTTGTAACTCTTTAGTATGGATTGACTATAACTGCCAACATTTCCTGGTACATTTCCTCACTTGCATGGTTGAAATTTATATAATTGATATTGGCCTTGGAATACCCTTTATTTTAGTCGACTGTATGTCTTCATATAGACATGTAATGGTTTTATCATGACAATAAGGAATGGAAAATGTGATTCCAGTAAATCCATCCCAATCAGAATGTCATACAAACCAAGATGATTTATATATAAGTTTTCCTTTATCTAAAAACCATCCATCTCGAAACATCAATCCTCAATCATTGATGTGGTATTTGATGTCATGTTGGTGGCTAACTGCACCATTTTGGATTGTTGTAATTTACTGCTTACTAAGTGACATATTTCAATCACATTAGAATCAATGTACTAGTAAGTGGCTCCATAATCAATTAAAATAGAAACTATTACATCAACAATTTTACCTTCAATCTCGATCATGGATGATTTAAGGGTTTCCCATTAATTATCCAGAGCTGCATAAATGTAGGGTATGTTTCTAGCTACATCCTCCACTATGGTATATTTTTAAACATTATAAATGTTGGCTTATTTATCACCCCTCTTTGGACATTTCTTAACATAATGATCGCCTCCATAGTTACAACATTTTACTTGGTACAGTTTCCTTTAACCTGCAGACTCAACCAACTTTGGTTCAACAAAGGGAATCTTCTCTTTGGAAAACTTTATTTGATTACCTTTAGCATCCAAATGTTTAAAAAACTTTTTCCTCTGATCTTGCGCGTCTTTCATCTTACTTTTCCAGGACTTGTGCAATCATGTCTTCCTTCATCTTCTTCATAAAAGTATTTATCATACTTATAGCCTCCTTCATAGTACAAGGTTCATCATAAGTGATTTTGTCATAGTAGAATAACGGTATTCCACTAATAAATCGTTGGATTTTAATATTCTCATCTTGAATAAAACCAACATACTTTAACAGCTCCAGGAACCTTCTCTTGTATTCCTCCATATCCATATTACCCAATTTGAGCGAGAAGAACTCCTGCATTTTCTTCTCATAATACTGCTAGGTAAATACTTATGAGAAGAGTTAAGGTAAAGAAAAAAATCCAGTCTACCCAAGAGTCAAGGTAAAGACTAGATTTTTTTGTAGTTGATAGATTGACTAAATTTGCTCATTATTTTGCTATCACAACCACTCTTGCATCCATCCAAGTGTCTTCTATATTTTTTAGAGAAGTGTTCAAGATGCATGGCATGCCCAAGTCGATATTCAGTGACAGCGACAACAAATTCACTAGTAATTTCTGGTAAGAACTATTCAGGTTGGTGGGAACAAAATTAGAGTTAAGAAAAATCTATCACCCTCAAACCTATGTACAAACTAAGAGGATGAATCAATGGCTTGAATTTTATCTAATAAATTATGTTTTCGAACAACAGAAGGCATGGTCCACTTGTCTACATTTAGGGGAATTTTGTTATGACACCACTTTCCATATATCCATTGGTACATCGCCTTTTAGCGGCTATCTATGGTTATTATGCCCCCACATTTGCAGATCTGATATTTAGGTATTGTAGGGCACAAACAACTAAAAATTGGCTCTAAGAGAGTCAATACATATTCATAACACTTAAGGAGAACTTGCAGGTTGCACAAAATCAACATAAAATTAATGCAGAAAAGCACAGAACTGAGTGAACCTTCCAAGAAGGTGAATTAGTTTATCTAAGGTTGCATCCATATAGGAAATATTCACTAAAGGAAAAGGCGGCTGATAAATTGCAGCCAAGATTCTATGGCCCCTATAAAATTTTGAAGAAGATAGGTGAAGTGGCTTATGAGTTGGATTTTCCTTCAGAAATCATAATACACAGTGTATTCGATGTGTCATGTCTTAAGAAAGAATTAGGGAAGCAAGTTATGGTCTCAAAGGAGTTACCTCCCATTTGATGATGATGGGAATTTAGTCTTGTTTCCTAAGAATATTTTGCATATCGGAGAAATAAAGTTGAGGAGCAGAGTTATCAAGGAATACCTGGTGCAATGGAAACGACTTCTTAGTGAGGATGCAACTTGGGAAGGAGAGCATATCTTGCAGCATCTAAGCCTGAAATTGCTTGGGGACAAGCAATATTAGGAAGGTAGGACTTCCATGTCCCTTCCCTAGATATTTCATGACCAAGGCCTAACCCATCTAATCCCTATGGGTCAAGGGGGGAGACTAATTCATTTGGGGATTAATTTTTGTTTAGAATAAAGTTGTGAAGTATCCTAAGTTCTTTTATGTTATTTTTCATAAATAAATTATTGTGAATAATTTGGATATGAAGTGGACAGGGTGGCGCATTAGGAAAAAGGATGATTCCAACCCATTTTGGAAACATTGGAAATGGAATAAACATGGAAGGAAGGGAGCTCAAGGAAAAAACCATGCAAAAGAAACAAAGTAGGTAAAAGAAGGAAAGGAGCTGAGAAAATCCCGAAAGCCGGGAAAATAAGGGAAACTAAAGGAAAAAATAGAGAAAATCTAGAAAATTAGGAAAAGGAGGGAAAACTAAGCAAAATCTATAAAGGTAGAGAAAGTAGGGACAAGCAAGGAAAAAGAAACAAAGGAAAGGAAAGCAAGGAACAAAGCAAAGCACAAAGCAAATCACTTGCTAATTTATTCATGAGGGTGCATGAACCAAGGAGGCTTGAACATGAAGCAACCTAATAAATAAAATTATTAAATAGAGCATAGTTCATGTATTTTGGCCATTATGTTATTCAAATTGAGATCTTAGCTTCTCATTCTTAGGGAGATGTGCCCCTACACATAGTCGAAAGGTGTGCCCCAACTTCAATTCCTTTCATAAGAGAGTGTTGATGGATTTCATCCATTAATGGTAGTTGTTTGTAGGTTAATTCACCTTATCCAAAGTTACACCAATTTTTGCATAAGTTTGGGATTCGAACCTTCTAGTTCCTACCTAAAATTGGCCTCCATTCTCTCTGTATTGTTACATTATGTTAATGGATGCTTCATTAATACTTATGTGAGACTTATATAAACCTGTTTGAGTTTATATTGATGTAATAATGTCTTTTTTCAAGATTCATGGAAATATGATTCAATTTTATTAAGCTTCAATAGATTTTATTTCACCTTGCCTAGATTTTCATGTAAAATTGACTAGTTTTTCAGTTTTAAGCATAAATCATTCAAATATTCATGATTTCTTTTCATTTATATAATGATAGATAATTAATACTCTGATGAATAATTTACATTCCTGAGTTCAAGTATCCATTACCATATTCCATTGTTTGGAAATCCCAAGAGTTGATCCTTATGAGTAATCCTAAAGATTAGTTTGACTTGTGCGAAACTTATATCCTCCCAATTTTGTTTCAGGACTTCATAAACTTGTTTTTTCTAACCTATAACATCATAACAAATATAAGCAAGATTCATTGAGTCAAATCCCTTGACCATTGGTCTCTGGGAAGTGAATAGTCAAGTTTTTAGTTTTCATATGTTGGGACTCACAAGAGCCTTGGAGTAGACTTCATCCTGGATGATGCTCGAAACATGTTTTGGACCCAACACATTGTGCATAGGAACTTGAACTTTCATTACCCTCTCCCTTCATGGTTGGACATCCTTACCTGATCTTTGATCAATTAACCAGTTAAACCCCTTGCCCCAACAATTTGTTTGAATATTTTCGTGTGAGATATTTAATGACCAATCTAACTTGATTGGTTCATTACACATTCTCTTCAACGTTTTCCTTAGCCATAGCCAACTATAATTTGTATTAATAATTTGAAAAATACAAATTTTTCATCCTCCAATCCTTTCATCATTCATATTTACATCATTACATCAGGGGTTCAAAACATGGGTTTTACTTCCTGTTACCTAATGGATTCCTCTCGATATGAGAATTATCCTCACTGCAATTTGAGTTCAATGGGATAAACCTATATTTTATCTATGAAACCATTTTTTGTTCTTCTAAAAGATTTTCTAAAGTATGGCTCTTTCTGATAAACACTTCACCTAGAAGCACTAACTCCTTATTTAATCTCCGTGACACTTGAGTACTGGCATGGTTTTCCACTTGATACCTAGGTGGAACGTCCTCAATCACATTGAAATATTCTTAATGACCTAGAGGATATCTTTAAATGCTCATATCTTTCCAAAACCGAGAGAGGAAATTTCAATATGACAGTTCTGACCATATCATCTAGTTGCATCTTTGTTTGCAATTGGACATGTACTTCATCCTGTACTTCCTCCTCCATTGATATTCACCCATTGTCAAACCCAAGTCCATCACCACCAGTGATCGAATTTGAAGGGCTACTCTTAATTTCATGTTGAAGGGTAAATATTCAACCAACCCTTCCATAATTAAGATTTGAAAAAATATTTGTACTTCAATTGACAAGAGTAAACTATGTATACACTTCAAGAATAAATATTCTAAATAAAATATTTCTCTTCAATTTTTTTACAATGTTTATAACGGATTAACCACTAGATACATATGTTTTGATTTCAATAAAAAGTCATGATAACATGTAAACCTTAAAACCAAGCCATGCAAAAATTTCGTGAGAGTCAGAACAACCATGATCCATAATGCATAAATTTGGTTATAACAATAATTACACTACCTTTTGGATGACTTTCCTAAGATTCCCTCACATACATAAAAAAATGTTGTTATTATCATTAACGCTAAAAAGATATATCTTTTTGACGTTGGGATATTACAAAACATGAAGAAATTGAAAGAGTGTGATAGATAAAGATGCACATATTCAAGAAATGGGGAATGACTATTTGGGAGAACATAGAAGCAAGAATTTGATGATGTAGAAAATTTAATGAACACAATCTATTTTGAATGCTATTATCCATATTTTAGGTTTCTGTAGCTAATGTGGCCCATTTTGTACAACTTCATATCTAAACATATTAACTAAGAATATGTAATTAAGAAAATTTCACTGAGCTTAATAGAGATTTTGTCCCAAACAAAATCATTGAAAACTTTTTTGAAAAATAAAGAAAAATCTATGCATTATCTTTATGACAAAGCTGGCCAAACTCGCACATGATCCATGGATTCCTGAGAGATCTAAATTTGTTTATTAGTTATATGTTTCCCTTTAAGAGAATTCCACTAATTACAAATTGAGTGATTCAAAGGCTCAATAATGTGGTCAGATAATAAACAAATGTTAGAGATCAACATTGTAACCATATTATAATTTTTAACACAAAACACATAGTGTTACCAATGCAATAAAATGACTATAAATCAAGCAAATATTAGATATCAACATTGTAACCATATCATAAATTTTAACACAAAAACACATAGTGTTACCAATGCAATAAAATGACTATAAATCAAGCAAATATTAGATATCAACATTGTAACCATATCATAAATTTTAACACAAAAACACTATCACGTCCCATCTCGCCCGAGAGGACGCAACCCATGGCACTGGTGTTATCATTTAAACGGGGAGACTATCCCCATGAACATTGATATATTAAAAATGCATTGAACATAAAACATTGCATATGCATAATGCAATATACAGCGTAATAAAAAACATTCATGCAATACATTCAACATGTTCATCATATTTCATTAAGCAAATACAAATGCATAGATTAACACAAGAGATACTTATCTTGGAAGAATATTTTCCCGCAACCAGCTATGTCGTTGCAACGTTCCACCCAACCATAGGCCAGTGTGCTCATCTATCTCTCAGTAGCACTGCCACCCCCGAGCTGGGCATGATTCCCACAAGGAATAAGGGAACACTAGCAGGCTCACACATAGCCAAAGACATGTCAAAATCCATCCAAGCCAAAACTACATTTGGGTTTATTAGGTTGCTAAAGAGGTGGAATGGTTGAATTTCTAAGCTAGTGAGTTCAACCATAGAGATATGGAGACCTACACAAGATCTAGCTTGGATTTCCCAACACCTACAGACCCAACACAAGGAATCATCCCCTTCTCTTCTACACAGTCCCTCAGGATATGCCTTCCATTCCAGTGCTATTCAGGGTGTGCAAAGAAGAAAATCCATCTCCTATTGATCTGTCTATGAGGTTCCTTTCCACACTAGGTTTATCAAGCTAATTCTTCCTCAATTCCACTCCAAACCAGTTCAGACCAAAACAAATGATGCACTAACAACAAGATGCAATTATGGGTTTGAGGAGAAAATGTTTTGCATCCAAAAATGACAATGGTGAACGGGGAAAAGCAACCCTCTAACATCAATTCAATTTTCAAAAAATTCTATGGGCTTCACGTGGGAAAAAATGGATTCATCCAATACCTAAAAATCGTGGGTCTCTTCTCCAATTCGTTGTGCATCCCAAAAATGGTTTTACTTAGCTGGGTAATGAGGAAAACAACAACAAAAACACCCAGCAAATATCCCAGCCACTAAAGGTTAACAAAACAACTTCCCAGCCATGGGAAAACACAGGAAACTGCAAAAAAGTGAATGGGGAATGCACACAGCTCCAAAATCGTGAGAAGGAGAAAAACGTGGATGCATGGCAGAATGGGAATACGTTTTTGCTTGCCCATGAAGTCAAAACATGTTTTCCCAAAATGGGTGCTCTGCCCAATTTGAATTTTTCCCATATTCTTCCCATTCCCATGCAATAACTACCTCAACCAATTTTTGGCATAAATAAATGATTGGGGGAAAAGACAAGAAATGGGTAGTTGACAATTTTGATGGGTTCTCCATTTGACACTTGGATTTTCCCCATTGTCTCAAAGGTTTGAATACCCCCCCCCTTATTCTTAAGAAATCATGCCCCCATCTCTTTAATGTTGTGTTGACATAGCTGGTTGTGGATATTTTAATTAAATTTCATATTTACATGATGTCCAAAATTAGAATGTGCTTGGCTAGCACGAAATACCATTAGCAACGATTTTTACTCACCGAAACATAAAACAATAAATCAATGGTGGGGATTTTTCCTTTAGCTCCATACCATGATTAAATACAATATTTACATCATATACATTTTTAATGCAAACGGGGTCAAAATTAGGATGTTACATTCCCCTCCCCCTTCAACAGTACTATCCTCGGTGCTTTACAAAATTGAACAAAAATGCTACACTAGCACCGCACTTAGTGCTCCACAAAATTGAACAAAAATGGATGTTCCAATCGCATGGCATCCTCCAGCTCCCACATAACCTCTTCAAGACTATAGTTCTCCCATTGCACCTTTACCTTCCCTATGGCTCGATTCTGGAGCATTGTGACCTTCCTGTCGAGGATGCGCATTGGCTCGATTTGGAACTCTCCCTTGGGTTCCACCTGAATCACATTCCAATTTATTACATCATTAGGATCATGTACATATTTCTTAAGCAAAGAAACATGAAAAAGCATTATGAGATCTAGTGCTAGCAGGAAATGCAAGTCTATATGCAACTGGTCCTATTCTTTAGAGCACTTCAAATGACCCACAATATCTAGGTGATATCTTGGCACAACTTCCAAGCTTTAAGGAACTCTTCCTTGCCCTCACTCTAAGGTAAACATGATCCCCAACACTGAAATATCTATGTACTCTATGCTTATCAGCATATCTTTTCTGTCTGTCATGGACTTCTTTTAGATTCTACCTGATATTTACAACCTCCTGCTCCATCTCCTTGAGCAATTTTGGCCCAAGAACAATCCTGTTCACTGGATTTTCCCAAGTCATTGGTGTCCTACACCTCCTGCCATACAAAGCTTCATATGGACTCATCCCCAAGGATGCTTGTTGTCCATTGTTATATGCAAATTCTACCAAGTGTAAATAATCTTTCCACTTGGTTGGTTTGTCCATCACATACATGCGAAGCATATCTTCAAGCACTTGATTCACTCTCTCAGTCTGCCCATCATTCTCAGAATGGTAGGCAATGCCGAAGTTCATCTTTATACCCAAAATTGCAAACAACCCCTTCCAAAAATTAGAAGTGAACTTGGCATCTCTGTAAAATACTATTGCCTTAGGCAATCCATGCAATTTGAAAATATTCTTCATGAAGATTTTTGCAATGTCATCAGTCTTATGTGTGGACTTAACCGGTATAAAATGTGCTTCCTTTGTAAAATTTTCCACCACAACCATAATGGAATCATGTTGTCTCCAAGTCATCGACAATCTTGTAATAAAATCCATGGAAATAACTTCCCATTTCCATTCTGGGACTGGAAAAGGATGCAACAAACCTGTTGGGTGTTAATGCTCGAGGGTCTTCACCTGCTAACATTTCATGCACCTTGAAATATATTCAGCCATGTCCTTTTTCATTCTTGGCCAAAAATACTGCTTTCTAGCTGTAGCAATTGTCTTCTGATATCCTAGGTGACCAGAATACGGAGCTTGATGGATCTCATCCATAACCATTCTCCTCAAATCTACTACATTTGGAATATAAATTATGTTCTTATAGGTAAGAATACCATCTTCTTCCAATTTATATCCCTCGTACTTATTTTCAAGGATTTGCTACTGCAACTTGTCTTTTACCTGCACATACATTTCATCTCCAGCAGTATGACTAACAATCTGTTATCTCAAATCTGATTGGAAAATACTAAGAGATGCCACTTTCATTTCCTGCACCTTCTTGCTGAGTGCATCAGCTACTTTATTCTCTTTTCCTTTTATGTGTTTGATTTCAAAATCAAACTCACATAAAAACTCCAGCCATCTCGCTTGCCTGGAATTTAGAGTAGGATGATCAAACAAATACTTCAAACCACAATGGTCTGTCCTTAGCTCAAATCTTCTTCCCATCAAGTAATGCATCTACATCTTGAGAGCATGTACTATGGCTGCAAGTTCTATATCATGAGTGGCATAATTATTCTCATGCTCCTTCATCTTTCTTGACTCATAACATATCATGTGGTTGTCTTGCATAAGGACTCCTACAATCCCTTGACCGCATGCATCGGTACACACCGCAAAATCTTTTTCTGGGTTCACAATCTTCAAGACTGGTGCACTTGTGAGAAGATTCTTCAACTGTTAGAAGCTTTCTTCTCACCTCGATGTCCATACAAACTTTATTCCCTTCTTTGGCAAAGAAGTGACTATATGTGCAACCTTGGAGAATCCCTCAATGAATCTCCTGTAGTATCCTGCATGTCACATGCCCCAATTTGCAAAAACAATTTTATATTATTTGAGGAACATTGTGTTAAATTTTATGCTAAGTTGTAATTGATGACCCAGTGGGGTCAAGAATATTTAATGTAAAGTCAGAATATTTTATTTATAAATAAATAAATGAGGAGACAACAACTTAGGAGAGCTGTTAAAAGAGTGTTTACTGGTCAATTGGTGGAGGAGACTGGGTGGAGAGCAAAATGACATGTGGTAGCATCCTCAAACCACTTCCAACTGTTGCAGGTGGAAAATTGCCTATATTTGTGGTCATGATTCCCCAAGAAAGTGGAATCAGAGCAGGTGGCTCATTTAATGAAAACTGACCCAGAAGACCTAGGCATCTCTATAAAATTTCCCATTGAAGAGAGCTCAGGCTGCTCATTCTAGAGAAGTGATCATTCAGGGTGAATGAATTTACTCAAGAGAAATTCAATGGAGGGGAGTCTGGAATATGGTTGAGGGGATAACTGCTGAGATTGATCTAGTTGTAACTTTTAAGTTGAAGATCATACTACTGAGAGGAGATTTTTATTACTGAGGTAATTGAACCAGTCAGGTGACAGAGGCTTTACAGTTGCATTCTCCACCCAGTTCTTAGCTAAGAAGACCAGGAACAGGCTCGGGGGTCCTGAGGAAGCGTTGTTTGAGCGCTCCCAGGAGATTGGTAGGGAGGAATGGCATCCTTAAGCTGTTGTCATCTTGTCCTCAACAGGTTCTATTTTTTTTTTACTGTCTTCAGTTAAATAATTCGTAGTTTATCTATTACAAGCATTGTTAGTGTTTAGGGTTTATGAATGAAAAGTAACTGTGTAATGTTAAGTTCAGTAAAATTTATAGATTATTTATATAAATAGAAATGATCATGTAAATAGTGAAATAGATAGAAATTAAATTTCCAAGCTGTGTTTTTCCACACCTGAACTCAGGTCGTACTCTAGCACAGTTGGATTGTTTTAAGTAAATGAAATTATTCTTTTATTAGAATGAAAATAGTAGATGTGATTCTTGTATCTGTATGTAAATAGAAATAGATTTTACTTCAATGTTTATGAAATACACTGAAAAAGTAGTGCTATGTTTTACTTGCACTTATTATTTTTACTTTAACCAACTAAATGGAAACACAGGTATAAGAAAATAGTAAATACACTATTACTACAGTATTAGTATACTCATAGGAAATAAAAATATTACAGTAAATTAAACAACTAATATTTGAGAAAACATGTAAAAAGATAATAGCAAAATAGTTTTTTAATATTAACTTAACAAAACTAGAGTAAGGATTCTTTTATAATCCTTTTATATTTACAAAAATTACTGAGAGTCGAGATTATTCTAGTTTTTAAGTATGATGTAGTGAAAATCTAAGTATTTTTTCTTAACTAAAAAATGGAAGTAAAACTATTAGAATCTTTTCATTTCCTACAGAGTTAACATCATAATTACAACTGTAAATCATATTATCTTCCATTATTCCATTTCTTAAAAACAGAGTCAAGAATACTATAAGCAGAAACAAAATTTCATAAACTGTAGGGTTTACAGTATTTCTTTTAACCCTTAAAAGCCGAGTTCTAGAATTTAACATTATCTTCTATACAGAGCTTAAAAATAAATATAACTTACAGAGTACTAATAAATAAAATGTATATGTAAATAACAAACAAAGTAAACCAAGAATCATTAAATATGTGCAATATAAATCTCAAATCTAGGCAGGCTTATAGCCTGTAAAAATCAAAGGGTCGAAACCCTTTCTACTATTAAAACCAAATACATAATAATCCTATATTAAAATATAACCAGTTACATTGCTCACTGTAAGAGTAAAAACCCCGCAAACTATACAACTAGATTGTTCTATAGTCTTCTTTTTTAAAACCAAATATATAAATCTTTTATATTAATAGTAAGCGAAATACACTACATGTAAAAGAAAAACTGAAGCAAACGAGACAGAGGTCTTTTAAAAACTCTGAGCATAAAGGAGATTCTTATATTCTTAAATCAACAGTATTACATCATCAAGCCATAAGGCTGAATTTGTTTAACCAAAACCACATACACATCATGGCTCAAGAGCCTGTGCTACCCAGCGAAGCACCGCAATGGTTTTCACTTAAAATATGAGTAATAAGCAAACTAAATATCATAACCAACAAAGAGTTCGAAGCTAGTTTTCCAACCACGGGAACCTTCAACCAACAACCCATTTTGCAAGCAGGGAGAACCCACGATGAGACCGAGGCTTACCCATTTGAAAGCCCACGAAGTTAACCAACGCATGAGAGGCATTTCCTTTCAAGTCTGGAGCCGTTGGTGGTAGCTTCCAAGTTTAAATACCAAACATTATTCAGAACTCTATTCATATTTTATTAAAACATTAACTAGAAAATAAATTGACGAAAGGAATGAGTACAGAGTAAAATCATTTACCTGTGAGTAAGAGGTATTTGGAGCTGAGAAGGAACAGTCACCAGATTGAGTGAACTACACCGAGAAGCAAGCAAACCCTCATGCCAACCCTGTGACAGAAGCAACAAGAATACAACACTCAATCTCCTCGATGCTAAAGTAAAGAACGGACAGACACAAGGGTAAAACCAGTTCCAGGTTTCGAGCTATGTGAAGGAGTTCAAAACCATGCACACCGTGTTTTCTCAACTCACTATAGAAACTGAAAACACCTACTACAAAACCCTAAACCACATTGCATAGTATTGCAAGCTTAGTACCAAAGGTTAAGAAATAGCAGGACTCTCATGGCCGCAAAGAGTTTTCACAACGCAGCTTACAGGAAACAAACCCTCGAAGAAAAATGCAAGAGAGTAGGGTTTCGATGTGTTATAAGTCAACCAATGCATGGTGGATACTTATCCATGTGCCCTTCTAGAAATATAATCAAGAGTGGGTCGATTTCTATAGTCAACCCTGCACATTCGAATGTAAAACTTATCATTGCCACTAATGCAACCCATGTTATCGATGATATTTTTAAATAGTTCATATCTTTTGCCATAATGAAATTTATGCCTTCGACCTTAGTCTAACGGATCTTATGTTTGCTCATCTTATCAACTTTGCCATCAAAGATATTATACTAGCCTTTGGAAATAATATATCAAGAGACAAAAACTTTTAATATATCATGCCATAGTTTCGACTACACCATAGTAGTTACTAGGTAGTAAAACTACCTTAGGATACAAGTAGTATTGTTTGTTGTAACATTATAAATTAATTGTAATATTACAATAACGTTTGTATCATGGTTATAACCTAAATATTAAGATCACAGTGTAAACTAGTTGTGTAAGATAATAATCATCATTGCCACAAATCAAATAAGTTGGTATTGTTACATGACTAGTAAAGGATAGTTAAAGTATTAAAATAATAACATTATGATTTATATCATAAACTGAAGAGCTCTAAACTTCTCAACCAAAATACTTGATGCTGATAAAGGAAGGAGTCTTCCATAAGACTGAAGATTAACCATTGGAAAGAGTCTCTTAAGTAACTCATCCTTCATTGTAAACTTTACCTTTGAAAAACATAGGATTTTGTTCATACATAAAGAGCAATGCACTTGAGTTTTTAAACATGACAATAGCAGTAAGATTATGATACAATAGTAGAAATTTTATGACAAGATCATGAGCTCTATGCTCATTGTAAGAATCTACAATTGACTAGGTAATACAACTTTTACGACCGAAAGAAACCTTGGAAGAACTCATTCTTGTAAATAGCAATATTTATGTTCAAGTTAAAAGTCATTATGGCTTAAATATAGAAACTTTCATAGATCCAAAAAAACGAAGGAATTTACTTTACCTCATCGGAGTCTTGCATCATATTAATCAATTTATTTACTAGAATCTTATCATGCTAAAGAAATACTTCTTGACATAATACAAAATAAACTCCTACTTGATCATATGCTTACTTGCTGAACCTGTAAGAACCAGCAGTCCATTTGAGTTAGCAGAATGCTAAGTAAGCCCCGAATTTCAAACATGGTTTCTCACCTACTTAACAAAAGTAAAACATCAGTATAGCTAGCAGCAATTAAATGCAAGTCCTCTTTCTATGACTTATAAAAATTAAAGTTGTATCAGTGTTTCTGTATTTGAAACTAATCCTTAAAAATTTGTTAAACTATTTCATTTTCCGCTAACCGCTAGTAGTTACTAAACTACGATCTAAGACATTTTATGTCACTTAAAAAAAATTTAATTTTTTATGAAATTTTGGGGTTACGACACTACAAGTCCCATAAAATATCTTACATCTCTCACATTTCTTGGACTAGGCCAATTCATAATGGCCTCAATCTTCTCAAGGTCTACATATATGCCCTCATCTGAGATAATGTGACCCAAATAATGAATCCTATATTTATAGAAGTCACACTTGCTCAACTTGGCATATAGCTTATGCTCCTTGAGTAATTGCAATGTCAATTTCAAATGTTCTTCATGCTCTTCCTCATTCTTAGAATAAATAAGAATGTCATCAAGGAAAACAAGAACAAACTTGTCTAAATACCTGCTAAAGAAACTATTCATAAGGCACATAAATGTAGCTGGTGCATTTGTGAGACCAAATGGTACCACTACAAACTCATAATGTCCATACCTTATTCTGAAGTCTGTCTTGTGAATGTATTCATCCTTGATTCTTACTTGATGGTAACCAAACCTTAAGTCAATCTTAGAAAATACCTTTGCTCCTCTCATTTGATCAAAGAGGTCATCAATCCTAGGCAGAGGATATTTTTTATTCATAGTGACTTTGTTCAGCTGTCTGTAATCAATACACAACTTGAGTGTACCATCTTTCTTCTTTACAAATAGAACTGGTTCTCCCCAAGGAGGCACACTCATTCTGATCTACTTCCTCTCCAACAACTCTTGCAGCTACATCTTCAACTCTAGCATTTTTTATGTACTCATCCTGTAGGGTGTCTTGGACATTGGTGCTGCTCCTGGCACAAGTTTAATTGTGAAATCAATGTCTCTCTTTGGAGGAAGCCCTGGAATTTCATCAGGAAAAACATCCCTGAATTCCTGCAACACCTGATAGTCTTCCAACCTAGGAGTATCATTCTTTGTTTCCTCCAAAACATGGGATACATACAACTGAAAACCTTTCCTATAGAAATTCTTCAACCGCATTGCTGAAATCTGCCTCACAGAAATCACCTTTGGAATGCCTCTTACAACTCTTGGGTTCCCTTCTTCATCCATGCATTCAAAAGTCTTATTATAACAATCAAGATTTACCCTGTGAGCTTCTAACCAATCCATTCCAATGAGAAAATCATAGGAACCAAGTGGTAGAACATTTAGATCTACACAAGTGACCAATCCATTCATAACCAATGGACATTTCTCTACCACTTCACTAACCTTTCTCGTAGTTCCAGTGGCTAGCTGAACTAGCCAAGATTTGTTATTCTTTACTTTCTTAAAAGCACAAATCTCCACTACACTAGGAGTAATGTAACTGTGAGTAGAACCTGTAAATTTGAGCATATAGATATATAGACAAATACACAAGTCACAAAGAAGATCTCACAATTTACTCAGCAATTGAAGAATGAAACAGTGCAAAAGCCTTGCAGCTGTGAATGCTTTCATTAATCAAAAAAGTAATCCAGATGATAATTACAATGAAGTAAAATGGATTTAATAGCCACAAGCAATTCGAATCCACATGAGGAATTTCGAATTGATTAGAATCTACTTGACTGTAGGTAACCAAGGCCTTGTCTAAAGCACTATCGGAGGACCCAGTAGTTAACTGTCCTTATCTAAACCATAACCGGAGTTCATCGGAGCTCTAAAACACAACTCAAGTGTTACATTTAGTGTTGACTAATGGCTAACTGACTGTGGTAGGTGAGAAATGTGCCCCACATGTGTGCAGTCAAGTAAACCTAGCGCTAACTGAATGTAGAGGACTAGAACTGAATGTAACTGACTCCTAACTTAGCTTGACTAGTCATTAACTAAAGTGAACTAACCTTGGTTGGTTTCGACACTTCCAGTGGCTTCCTAAATTGTAGGGATTGATCTAGGAGACTCCTAAACTTATGCAATCAAGTGCAATAACTGGTAGTGAGCCTAAATTAGTGTTCCCCACACTTTAGTAACTGAAACATGTGCCGCAATTAGGTCAAGTGGACTCAATGGTGTTAATGACTATAAATAGACTAGATGGACTCCCGATTTAGACATATGACCAAATTTGGACAAGGGAGGATTAATAATCCTAACACCCCCCTGAATGATAACTTGGACAATCTGTGGGCCCTGGTAACTAAGACCATAGGTCACCCATTACATCAAGTAAAGTAAGGTAACTACTCAAAAACAAGGTGCTGGGGAAAAACCACATGGGAAAAAAAAAACCCTTCTAATTAAGCAGGTAGAATCAGGATCAATCTGGTTCTTTTGTGCAAAGGTATCCTGGGGCCTAGCATGTGAACCTCTTCATCATTATGTCTGGAGGAATATTCCTCTTTGGAAGAAGAATGATATGCTCAACTAAATCAGAAATATAGACAGCTACCGGATGAAGACTGGACCCATGTAGAGCAATTGAAGTCAACTGAAAAGTGAGAAAAGGTTCTTGAGAATTCAGAGAATGTGAGGAACACTCAAGAAACTGATATTTTGCAGCCATGAAAAACAAAACATTAGTGGTAAGAACAGCCCCAAGTGTTAGGATCAGGTGTCCAGGCGGATGCTGAAAATCTTCCTCTTTACTAGTTCTGTGAGGAGATGAGCATGTGATCAATGGTAGAGAAGCACTGGGACTGTTGAGAGCGAATGCTTGAGCTCCATAGTCTGATATAGCTTCTGAAATAGATAATGAATCACATAATAAAATATCAGCAACCTCATATGAGGAAACTAACACCAAATCCCCATCAGCAGTTTTGAAGAGAAAGTGCGGTACTTGATTTTTCACACCGGAATTGGTGAGAGCAGCTACAAGCATGACTGAATGCTTTTGGATTTTAAAATATGAACCAAATAATATCAGATCTAAATAGGTTCAAAACAGATCCAAAACTGTGAAATGGAATCAAATCCCCAGCAACAGTTTTGTAGGAGACTTGCAGTACTTGTTTCTTCACACTGTTGATGAGAATAGCTACAAGCAGTACTGAAAGATTATGAATTTGATAGATTAAACCAAGAAATATCATATCAGATCTAAATAAGATCATATCAGATCCAATAAGGTTAATATTAGATTCAAATGAATGGTTAACCGAGACGGTGGATGCACAACTTTCTTCTTCTTCAAAATTCTGAATTTTGGTGCATGCAATCCTGCAGGAATTTGCTGGAAGATCTAGATCATGGGGAGCGAATGTGTCACTCTTATAATTTGATATTTCTTCCAAAATATCCAATTTTTTACATATTTCCACACCAGCAGCAACATTAGAGGAAGAAAAATCAAATTTCTCTTCACTTTCGGAAGCAATTACTGGTAAATTTTGCACAGAATTTAAAGGAAAATCACTAGTGAATGTTTGCATGGAAGTGCAGCAGAATTTTTCTTCAATATTAGAGATTCAAATGTCTTCTTCTGTTTCAGCAATATGAGAAGATGAGATATCAGAGATCTCATGAACTTCCGGAGCATCAAGAGAAGGAGTCACTGCATGGAGACTGTCTTCAATTCGAATTGACTGTGTAGAAGCTTCTGCTTCATCTTCATCTTGAACAACTTTATCAAAGAGAGTAGAGGCCGATACTTTTGCATCAAGGATGCTTATGGTGCTGGATGTGCTCTCCAAAGTGCTATTATCAATAATTCCAAAGGTTCTATCCAATCTTGTCCAAAGTTCCTGTGGATCTTTAATAGATCTACTGAGGTAGTGCATGCTAGGAGAAAGAGCCAGTTTCAGTATTTCAAAAGCTTTATCCTTTGCTTTTAGCCAGTCATTATCACTCTCAAAAGAATTTCTACCGTATCCATCAGACACCGAAAAAAGTTTTCGTCTATGCAGAAATCCAATCATCTTCACCTTCCATTCAAAATAGCCCGAGGATCGGGTGAGAAGAGGAACTGATGAATTCATTTCGAAGTTGTACCTGCAAAACAAAAAAAATGATCCAGTAGGAGATCTGAGGAGGAGAGGAGTCTTGTCCACTGAGGCTCTGATACCATGTAAATTTGAGCATATAGATTTATAGACAAATACACAACTCACAAAGAAGATCTCACAATTTACTCAGCAATTGAAGAATGAAACAGTGCAAAAGGCTTACAGCTATGAATGCTTTCATTAATCAAAAAAGTAATCCAGATGATAATTACAATGAAGTAAAATGGCTTTAATAGCCACAAGCAATTCGAATCCACATGAGGAATTTCGAATTGATTAGACTCTACTTGACTGTAGGTAACCAAGACCTTGTCTAAATCACTATCGGAGGACCTAGTAGTTAACTGTCCTTGTCTAAACCATAACCGAAGTTCATCGGAGCTCTAAAACACAACTCAAGTGTTACATTTAGTGTTGACTAATGGTTAACTGACTGTGGTAGGTGAGAAATGCGCCCCACATGTGTGCAATCAAGTAAACCTAGCGCTAACTGAATGTAGAGGACTAGAACCGAATGTAATTGACTCCTAACTTAGCTTGACTAGTCATTAACTAAAGTGAACTAACCTTGGTTGGTTTCGACACTCCCAGTGGCTTCCTAAATTGTAGGGATTGATATAGGAGACTCCTAAACTTATGCAATCAAGTGCAATAACTAGCAGTGAGCCTCAATTAGTGTTCCCCACACTTTAGTAACTGAAACATGTGCCCTAATTAGGTCAAGTGGACTCAATGGTGTTAATGACTATAAATAGACTGGATGGACACCTGATTTAGACATGACTCCCGATTTAGACATATGACCAAATTTGGACAAGGGAGGATTAATAAGCCTAACAAAACCAGGGTCAATCAAAATAGAAACAGATTGCTCAACAATATTACCTGCAACTTCAACCATAGTTGACTATAAATCAACACATAGTGTTATGAATGCAATAAATTGACTATAAATCAACACATTAGATGCTTTTAAAGAGATGGAATATTAAACATGAAAAAAATGTCTACATTTTCTTAGGTTCATTCAATGCTTTTTGTTTGCTTTTCAAAATTGTCATTATGCCACACATTTGCAATTAATCTTACTAAGAAGTCCCCAATGCCATTATTATTTACACCCATTATGTGTGACTAATTGGGTTAATATTACAAAGTCAAATGGGGAGGAAAATATAACAAAGTTAATGAAATTATAGTGATTGTAGAATCTCAAAAGATGATGTATAGAAACAAAATGTGATGCCAATTCTCATATCGACAAGTATCAACAACAATGCTCATAACCAATGAATTCAAGTGAAGATTTAGAAAGATAAGGTGTCCAAACTTCTTTGGGAAGATTTTATTAAGTAACACTAACAATTATGCATGCATCAATTGGGAAGTTTTCATTAAGTAACACTAACTATGATGCATGCATCGATATGATATTGGGATTATCTAGGGGTGAGCGATGTGACGGATTTAATGTTGTGGAATGGTACACTACATCAAGAAATAGATGAGAGTCAAAAGGAATACAAATTATTTTAGTCTTTCTATGCAAAAGACAAGTATTGGTAGATGAAATCTAAATCATGTTCACATTTCACATCTATCATCACACAATACATATGTAGTAAAAGATACAATGTTCATTGAACAACCAAGAATTTCCATTGAAGACATTGATAGGTTGTCGAAAAAATAATCCTTCTTTTGAAAATTTATAAAATTTGTGTCATTCATATTTGACAAATGATTTAAAAATTTTGCATTTTTTAAGAGTGATTTTTAAATTTCCCTTTAGGAAGAGTTTGAACCCCTTAGAAAAGCTAAGGACTCAATTTTGATTATTGATCACCAATTTCATGAAATGACGAGAACCTTACCATGCTACCTCCATGAGACAACGAGAACCTTCCAACGCTACCTCCATGAGACAACAAGAACCTTACAACCGCTTTGGTGCAACATATCATCATAGCTTACAAAGCCCTCAAACATAAGCTTGCATTTTTTTTCCAAAGAAAAATATCACAACTTTATTTAGATAAAACCATATTGTTCAAGTGACCTCTTGGTCGTACACCTCGAGATAATAGTTTGTTAAATAGAAAACCTGCCCATATAGCATATAAAGTCGTCAAAATTTTTGAGTACCATACAGTAAACATCTAAAGCATGTTAACTACAACATAAATATACAAAAAGAGAAACTAGTAACGTCTACGACCCAGCGGAATCATGGAGCCATCAATCGACTCCCATTTATCAATAAACCCAACCAACAAAAGAAGGCCTTCCTTAGAAAGCAAATCAACCTCAGAATTGCTTTCCCTGTAGATATGCTGAAAAGAAAGCCTGTGGAAGTGAAATATGACCCTATCAATATCCTCATAAAGAGGAAGAAGAAAAATATCCCATGGAGGCTTTCCCAGTTTAAGACAGTCGATCACCAATTTGGAATCTCCAAATATTTGGAGCTATGCAATACCATAGGTAAGGGAGAGTCTCAGAAGGATTTTAAAAGCAACAAATTCAGCGAAGTTATTCAATACATCTCCCAAACCAACCACAAAATGTATGGAATGCAAATCGAAGAAGTACAAAATCCCACAAACACCTATGTATAGAGTGCGAAGTAATTCATATATACTTATAACTAATTATATATATAAAAAATTGTTACTTACTATATTTTTTAGTAAAACATTTCCAATCACTATAACCATCTAGTATGCTTTTAATATATTTTTAGTAAGAAATTTCCAATCACTATAACTATAGTATGTCAAGCGGCCCAAACACAAACCCTTAAGTTGGAGTGGGGGTGCAACGATGCTTCACATGAAAAGGTGAATTAAGTAAATATGGATTCACTGAATTACGAAACATTGGGAATGAAAATGGTCTTGGTGGAAATAATAATTAATTAAATATATTTTATTATTCTTAATTATGAATCATTATTCTAAATTCTTAGTATTCTTAACTATGAATTATTATTATAAATTCATTGCAAAATCAATATTTTAATAATGATGAAGGTATGTTTCCGTTGTTTTGCATATGACCGTAGGAAAATCACTTATCAATAAATATAATTTATTTTTTATTTTAAAACATTTTTTTTATGTTTATTTTCTTATTTAATGAATACATTTTAAATGAATTTAACAATTAAAATTATATCTGTTTTCTTTAAATTATATATATGTTTTTTTAAGCTTAAGATTAACATAACAATAATTATTTATAAAAATTAATCATAAATAAATAAATAAAACATAAAAATAAATTCTATTTATCTGATTAAATTTAGTTAACTTATTAAATTTAGCTTATTTATTTGGTTAAAGTATGGATTTCGTAAAAAAGATAACCTAAATTCAATCTCCTTAAAAATGAGTTAGTTAGAAGAAAACAACCAAAAATTCCAATCAACATAAAAGTTAATAAAGTTAATGTGACCCAAACCAAATCCAATCACCCTGTGACATTAACAACTATATTATACAACATTGTTTTGCTATTTAATGCTTATTAGTCAATGTTTATTAATAGCTCAACGAGTTTCATGCCAAATTCAAATAATCGAAATAGACAAATGACAATGTGCTGACAACACATTAGGCATCTAGAAGCAAAGCATTCATTAGTTGTTATCAGTAGCTCAACTAACTAGCTCTCTGAAAACTTGGCTGACCAATGGCAGCTTTAGTTGAAAACTTCGAGCGGAAGCTAACATCGGCGGCTGTCGCAATGGCGGGAGTCATACTTGGTGTTCAGTTGTGTAGATTGAGTGGAAGATGGGCGCACACGTGTAGAAATAGAAAAACATTTAATGTAATAGGTTAGTTCTTTTGCCACGTTGCAACCTCCAGAAGATCATGACTCCCTCCGACGTTTTCAGCCAGCTACACCGTAGCTGTTGTGCAGAGTCAAATTTAAGGGGCATTTACTTGTTTTTCTTTATCATATTTAATTGTCAGATATAATTAATTTTATAATAATTTAAGTTTAATATATTTTAATACAGTAAAAAATAAGTAAATTGAAAAATGGTTTATACAACTTAAACCAATTTTACAATTTTAATGGTTTATATACAATTTTAATCTAAAATATTAAATGGTCACTTTCATATGAGGTTGGAATGTTAATTTGATGTGAGGTGGTTATTGCAATTTTTGTCTAGATTTGTTTAAATAGGGACGATTTTTGTTTTTTAAGTTTTTAATGAATCTTTATATAATTTTTAAAATTTATAAACACATTGCTAAATCTTATAGAATGTTTAAAATTTATAAAAACATTGCTAAATCTTATAGAATGTAGTTGTTTTGAAATTTTATATCACATGATTTTATTTTTGACTTCAAATCAAACCAACTTGTAAATTTTCCATTCAAAATTCCACCAAATTCTAGTAAAAACAACATGGGCCAAAACTCAAAATAGTTCTTTGTTTTAGAAAACTTCTTTTTGAAAAACCAAAACAATCTAGTTATTCATTAAGCTGCACAGCATTTAATGTAGTTGCAGTAGGCTTGATGACCGTTGGATTTCAAACAGCTCAAGGTCCAACGATCATCAAGCTTGCTGCAATGGCATTAAATACTCTGGAGCTCAATGAATAGCTCTTCCCAACAACAATCTAAGCAAAAAATGGATGAATAAATTATTATTTTTTTAATTGAAACTTCAGGTGTGGACCGTACGACAGCTGTATCGGTGAGAGGAACCAAGTTTGTCGTTGTTACGCAATTGGCTATGTCGGCGCTGTAATTGTCTCTGCCCGCCTGATCAGATTTCCCTATAGAACACGACAAAGTAGCGTTTTGATCCATTTTTTTGAATATTCACGGAATGTTCGAAACTTTTCCTACAGGCTTTCCTTCTCCGCGTAAACTTTTCCAACAGGCTTTCCTATCCCTTTCGCTACTTCTCCATTTCCATATAAATTCCCATCAATACTCATCGCCATTAACTTCCAACTTGTTATGAGAGTTTCTACATACCAAATCGTCGAGCCTAGCAAGACAATGGCATTCACACGCAGTCAAGATGACAAAGCTTCTCGCTATACGAGGAGTCTCAGAAATCAGGGACTTTACCAAAAGAATGGCTCTACAAACTATCTGTCTGCGTCCATGGGAATTCGAGTGATTATATTAATGGCCGTTTTTGTAGTATCTTCGTCTTCTGCTGCAAGATCATACACACGGCCTCTACTAAAGGCCCAAAACGGCACCGGCACAAGCGACGATTTCGACCAGAATTACGATATCACATGGGGTAACCAGCTCGTAAAGTTTCTGGACAACCGTCGCTCGGTGGAGCTCCGTATGGACAAATCTTCCGGTATTATCATGTCAAAATTACATTCATCTCTGCTGTTAGTTATGATGTTAATTCATTCATAGGCTGATCACATTTGCCTTGCAGGTTCAGGCTTCGCTTCCAAGAACAGATACTTGTTCGGATATTTCAGTACACAAATCAAATTGATAACAGGCGAATCATCGGGGACAGTCACTGCCTTCTATGTTAGTATATCATTATTTTAATCATTAGGCTAATTCTGACATTGTTTATTCAGCTGTATTCTGTTCTCTAATACTTATTTTGTTTGATATAATTTCAGCTTTCGACCCAGCAAAGCTCTAAGCATGACGAAGTGGACTTTGAGTTTCTGGGAAACAAAGCCGGAAAGCCTCATTACCTGCACACTAATGTATTCGTCAATGGCGTTGGCAACCGGGAGAGCCGAATCAGGCTTTGGTTTGATCCCACTTCAGATTTTCACACCTATTCTCTTCTTTGGAACCGTCATCATATCCTGTATGTTCCTGTATCTTTCTGGCCACCTTCACATAATTAAAACTCAGATATTTCGATCAATCCTCATGCAGGAATGTTGGTTTTTTGGCACGCAGGTTCATAGTGGCTGGAGTAGTTGTGCGTGTCTTTAAAAATTGTGAGAACGCCCTGGGAATCCCTTACCCGTCATCGAAGCCTATGCAAGTTATTGCGAGTCTTTGGAATGGTGAAAACTGGGCCACCGATGGAGGAAGATCAAAGATAAAGTGGAAGCAGTCACCTTTTATAGCCACTTTCAAAAGCTTCGGTATTGAAGGTCACAAGTGCCTGCTGCAGCAGGGAGACTCTCAGTCATCGCCTTTCTGTCCATCTTCTCCAGCTTCTTCGGAGTGGTGGGAGGAAATGGGTAGCAGAGGATTGAGTGCAGAACAAAGGAGACAGCTGAGATGGGTGAGAAAAAATTACATGGCTTATGACTATTGCACGGACAAAACCAGATTTCCCAAACCTCCGCCTGAATGTGAATTGAATAGCGTCTGAAATATTCTTATCGATAACTGAGAACGGACGTTAGATAGAAATCGATTGATCACAGGCATATAATGTACAGATTTCTTATTATTATTATTATCAAGAAGAATTCTTTTATTTATTTTAAAATCATCTGATGTACAGATTTCTTATTATTATTATCAAGAATAAATTTTTTATTTCTTAAAATCATGTTATGTGCAGATTTCTTCGTATTATTATAATGACGCTGAATCTATTTATTTTTCTAAATCGTTGTGGGAATCTTTTGAAGCCCCATGTAAATTTTGATGGTGAAACTGAAAATTAATCAGCATGTTGTAAAACAATGATTGCATTTGCGGTAGTAGGTTCATTGTCGATGGTTTAATATCAACATACTAAAATTTAACTGTAAACAATGAACTTGCTATAGCAATCATTATAATCGTTAAAAAAATTGAAAATTTTGAAACAAAATTCTACCTAATTAAAAACTGATTACAGTTATGACAGTGTATGGAAGAGTGTTTCAGTATTTCATAGTTTTATTTGACGGGAGTCCCTATAATTTGACTGGCAAAATAAGACAGTTATGAACGAAGTAAGCTATTTACCGGACCATTTGCACCTAATGATTACAGTTATGACAGTGTATGGAAGAGTGTTTCAGTATTTCATAGTTTTATTTGACGGGAGTTCCTATATCTACCGGACCATTTGCACCGAATGATTACAGTTATGACAGTGTATGGAAGAGTGTTTCAGTATGTCATAGTTTTATTTGACGGGAGTTCCTATAATTTGACTGGCAAAATAAAACAGTTATGAACGGAGTAAGCTATCTACCAGACCATTTGCACCGGGGTCCACTTGACTCCGTCGGATAATAGGTTCTATAAACAAACAAAGGAGTTGATTAATTGTTACAAGGAAGTTGGTAAAACGTTCTAAGTTTTAGATGTTTCCTTTTTATGGAGTTGACTAAAATTATACCGTTTAAACATAAATTTGCAATTTTCATAAAAATTCTAATCAAAACTTATAATTTTAAACTTGCACTTAAAAAAACCAAAAAATTTCATGGCTAAATTTATGGATGGATGAATTCTAGAGGACAGTTGGTGTGAAAGTAGGTGTTGGAATTGGTTGTTCTTGGTCTCAGTGCAAATGATCAGGTAGATAGCTTACTCAGTTCATAACTGTATTTTGCCAGTCAAATTATAGGGTTTAGATTTTTAACTCCCGTCAAATAAAACGATGAAATACTGAAACACTCTTCCATACAGTGTCATAACTGTAATCATTTTTTAATCAGGTGGAATTTTTGTTTCAAAATCTTTTCGGTTAGATGTGAAATTCTTCTGATTTTTAAGCTTTTTTCAATGTGTTAATAAAACGTATAACCTGGTTTATAAAAATATAATATATAATCGTGTAAGGTTAAGAAAAAAATTATATGAATTTGATGTTGATAATTTACCTGTTAGAAGTACATTTAAGTCCTTCAGCATCAAACTCATCGCAATCAAACTATTAGACATGGTAAGATTATGTACGTTTAAGTTACTACATTATTTTTTAACTGGTATTTTATGATATTGTGAAATGAGTAATAGAGAAAATCTCGTACAGTATTTTTTAACTGGTATTTTATGATATTGTGAAATGATAAATTGAACAATAATTTGAAAGAAATTAGACGGAACTTGAATAGGGTGGGTCGTTGGGCTAGGCTGTTGAAGTTGTTTATCTGGGTGATTTATCTCACCACTAGCTTGGCTTTAAAATGTAATTTTATTTTCATTAATAAAGTTATAATTTTTTTCAATAAAAAAATATAGTCAATGGTGGAAGAACATTTTAACAAAAGTTGTATATTGTTAATAAAAATTTTAAGAAATTTTAGAAAGATTAAATGGAAATACAACATTTTAACAAGTTATATAATGCTGCAAATAAAATTTTTGGAAAAACTAAGTGGAAATACAACATTTTACAAGTAATCAATAAAACAATATACCTAAAATCTCAGACAACTTAAGTTTAATACTAAATATTTAGTATTTATCTCTTACAAAGGAGAACAATCATTTGATCTTCAATAGGCCAAGGGACATAACAAATATAAGGTTCCACATGGAGCAACTCACATGCATGGAATACCAACTATTGGAATTATACTCTTAATGTAGAGAAGGTATGGAGACATTGTTCCTATAGCACAAAAGCAAGTAAGCAGTCCTCATGCAGAAAAACATGATGAGTCCTCGACCACTTAGATGGCTTCTCATTTTGTCGACTTTTGGTCTTTTTGGTCTTAGTGTCTATTAGGTTACTAGTTCAATTTATGGGCCAACAATGCCTAAACTGTCTTTTTTGGGCTTACTTCTGGTTAAGCAAACTCTCTTTATATTTTTTAAAACTAAGAGCTAGGTGGAAAAAATTAAGTTTTGAGCATAATTTGAGTCCTAAATGCATGGTTTTGGTTGCGAGGTTCAAAATGGTTGTATTTATCCATGTACATGTTTTCTTTTTAAAACACAATTTTTTATTTACAAAAAAAATAAACATTTCCACTCAACATTTTTATTTTTAGATGGACAATTATGAATACTAATTTTAAATTGCATTTCAAAAGACCATTATATTCAAATCACAATTAATTGAGCCTCCCATGAGTAATAGGAAATAAAGAATGCATGTGTAGGTGCATAAATTAAACTAAAGTGGAACAAACAACCAAATTCACACACAACATGCATAATACAATGAATTCATAATAAACATTTGAACATAAATTTGGTTGGTTCATACACAAGTATAAACACTTATATTTTAGATGAAGAAGAAATTGGTTGTGTAAAAGTGAATTTTCACCCAATTATAAGTACCGGTTGTAGATACCACCCCTAAGCTACGCTATGATACCACTTAGATGAGGTAAATAGTTACAAGTTTCTCTCTTTCTCAACACAACCCATTTTTTATCATGTTTAGCAATATGCTCACCATATAGCATTACAAGCATCTCATTTATCCATCATAGCCATGACACTCCTTTCCACTACCAGATGGAAACACAAGGAAGGCCTACTCTTTCTCTACTCAATAATCCCTAAGAGTACCATTCATTACAGTGCTCTTCAATGTGTCTAGAAATAGTCCAAACTATTGTATGCTTTCAAAAGACTGCTTATAAAATCAATAACTGGATAAAATCATCCAAAGAATACATAATGTATACTGAGTGAAGACTTCTTAACTTTCCCAACCAAGGTTTCTAAACTTTAAGAAAATTATGGATTATAAAAAAATGTCTTGCTATGCTCACCTACAACTATCACTCTTCACTGTAATGTCTACAATTTTCCTCTTCATAGTGTTGGTTTTGGTTGATTTCTCGTTCTTATAATTGTTGGCAAAAAATGGAGAGAATAACATACTATGTAGAGGATGGCTTCATGCATGGAGAGTGAGTGATAAAGTCCAATGGCAAGGAGAGAGTTGATGATAAGACAATTGAAATTAATTTTGACTCTAGAATGTAGGAATCTTATAGTACCTATAAGAAGTATACTCAAGGCATGCATCCATAACTACATGAGAAGAATTTCCCACCAACCTCTCACATGCATTCAATGATTGGTTTTAGTAATTCAAACAAAGTAACTAGTTTATTTAAAGCACATGGAAGATAATATAGGACTTATATGGGTAACACTTGGAAAAATAAGATTTACTCTTCCATACCTGCCCTCTTTCCCTTTCTGGTCTAGTGGAATCATAGGTCCTCTAGCACTCTATACACAACTATCTTGGACCATTACATTATATTCTAGCATACAAAATCACATAGATTTAAATGATCATGATAAGTATAAAAAATGGCCCATTTGTGTATATCTACATCATACATGCCAATCCATGCACTAATTGACCCTTAGCCTTGATCTCCACACTAGTAATCATTACTAGCATATTTGCATCATTTTACGTCATCTGATTTAATACAAGCCAAGGGTCAAAGATGGTGTATTACATTGCACCCCTCCCCTTGGAATAACACCATCCTCTATGTTTTCTAAAAAAGTAGCACAAAAATGGGTATGTTTCTTTCATGAAATCCTCCATCTCCTATGTATCCTTATCGGGATAAAAGTGATTATATTCCACATTTACCTGCATGATGGATTGGTTCCATAGCAACATTACTTTTTATCAAGGATGCATAATGGTTCTATTTGGAACTCTCCCTTTGGTTCCACTTGGATCAAATCCCAATCAATCATATAGTTAGGATCATGTACATATTTCTTAAGTAATAACATAAAAAAACTTTATGATCTTTAATGTTAGCAAGCAATGGAATTTAATATGTAATTGACCTCATCCTCTCAAGAAATTGAAATGGCCCACAATATCTAGGTGCTAACTTGGCACAACTTTCTAGTCAAGGAACTCTTCCTTGACCTCACTTAGAGTTAAACATGATCCCCAACTTGAAAATATCAATGCAATCTATTTTTTAGAATTGGGGCACTAGTAAGAAGCTTCTTCAACAACTAAAATATTTATCGACATTCTTGCATCCATTCAAACTTGATCTCCTTATTTTGCAAAGAAGTAAGTGGGTGTGCAATCTTGAAAAATATTTCAATGAACCTTCTGTAATAACTTGAAAAATCCATAAATGATCTAGCATATGTTATATCCTTTGGAGTTGGTCCATTGATAATGACTTCAATCTTTTCTAGATCCATAGATATCTCTTCCTTCAAAATAATGCAACCCAAACAATGAATTTGTTTTTTGTAGAAATCACATTTGCTTATCTTTCCATACAATTTATGCTCCCTTAACACTTGCACAACCATTCTCAAAATTTCTTCATTATCCTCTTTATTCTTAGAATATGAGAATATCATCCAAAAAAACAAGAACACATTTATCCAAGTGCTTGTTTAAAACAATATCCACGAGACACATGAATGTAGTTGGTGCATTTGTCAGACCAAATGGCACCACCACAATTTCATAGTGGCCATGTCTTGTTCTAAAGGTCGTATTTTGGATGTCTTCTTCCTTGATTCTAACTTGATGATAACCAACCTCAAATCTATCTTTGAAAATATGTTTACCCCTAGCATTTGATCAAAGAGCTCATCAATTCAAGGTAAAGGATACTTGTTATTCACAGTAACCTTACTTAATTTTCTATAATCAATACATAACCTGAGGGTTCCATCCTTCTTTTTCACAAATATCATTTGTGCCCTCCATGAAGAAACACTTATCCAAATGTAATTTTTTTCCATTAACTTTTGCAATTTCATTTTCAATTCTAATATTTATGGGGTACTCATTCTATAAAGGGTCTAGGACACTATTATAGCTCTTAGCACATGATCAATTGTGAAATCAACCACCCTTTTTGGACAAAGTCATGACACTTTATTAGGAAACACATCATTGAATTATTCCAAGACATGATAGTCCTCCATCTTGGGACTTTTATCTTTTGTTAAGTATAATCTATGGGTTGCATATAATTGACTCGCTTTTCTGAAACACTTATTTAATTTCATTACTAAAATATTCCTAACATAAATTGCTTTTGGAATGCTCCTTACTATCATTGGGTTTCCTTCTTCATCAATGCATTCAAAAGTTTTGTTGTAGCAAACAAGTTTAACTTGATGTGCTTCCAACCAATCTGTTCCAATGGGGACATCATAATAACTAAGTGGTAAAATATTTAGATTTATATGTGTAAGGAGTCCATATTTTTGTAATATACATTTCTCCACCATTTCACTTGGTTCAATGGTTAGCTGGACCAACCATCATTTTCTATGCTTACTCTTCTCAAGAACACAAATTCTAATAATTCTAGGAGTGACAGAACTGTAACTAGATATAAGGTCAATTAAAATAGAAATAGATTGCTTAATAATCTTACTTTCAACCTCAATGGCATTTTATTTATGATCTTCTTAGTGGTCCACTAGTGTAGCATAGATTCAAGGGACAATCCTTGCTATATTCCCAACAATTGGAGTCTCTTGAATGTTGTGAATATTCTTGGAACTTCCATTCCAAATTTGATAGTTTCTGATTAAGTGATCTTATCGGCATCCCCAGCACTAAATAGGATTTCTTGGATTCCCCCCTATCATATTAGTTGGCTTAGCCTCACTATGTGTTAGTTGCCTTTGTTGATTTTTGTAATGAGGAGGCTTGAATCCTTTCTTTGTTTGATCAAACTTGTCCCTCTTCTTCTCTTTCCATGCCTTATGGAATTATGATTTTCTTTAGTTTTGATCTCCAACAATAATTATCCTTTGGCATGGTCTCATCTAGAATTTGGTGTTCATCAAACTCACTTATGTCCTTGGAAAACTAAGGTAAGCCACTTATAAAACGTTGGATTTTTACACTTTCATCTTTGATGTACTTAACATTCCTCAACAACTCCAAGAATTTATTTGCATATTCATCCATGATCATTTGTCTCATTTTTAATCCATGAAATTATTTTATCTTATCATCATACTATTTGTTAGAGAGGTACTTTATCTTAAATTACATCTTGAGCTACATCCGAACCATCTTTCTCTCAGTAATATTTTTAAATTGCTTGATATGCTCTTGCCAAATTAATTCTCTACTAGTTAAACTGAATACAACCACTCAAGCCTTCATGTTCACATAGTAATTATGAACTTGCAAAAAAAAATTCATCCTAAGAAGCCAAGCCTCAACTTCTTATCGATATTTTTATTTAACATCAAATAGAGGGACTTTTGTCTTTCAAAGTTGTCCATGTGATATGTCCCTGAAAGTATTCTTTCTCTTATTCCGACAAGAAAAATATCTTGAATTACCAATGGAGTCTTTAGAGGCAATTAACTTACTAGTAGAAAGTTCATCTTGTGTATGTGTTTTATCTTCAGAGATCCTTCTTGTACTATGTGGCCTCCTGTGGGAATGAATCCTAGAGATATTCTCATTCCTAACATCATTGTTTGAGTTTTGTACATGATGCACTCTCATATGTATATTTCCTGGGATTTGAAGCATGGATACATTCAACTAGTTATGTTCTTCTTGGACTTTGATGATGCTTTCGTTATCTGCTGTACAAATTTGTAACTCCACTCATAGACTTCTCACAGTATTTGTAATATCCAAAGGATTCACTTGAATCCTATCGCCATCAGAATCTTATCTCTTCATTTCCATCATTTATATTCCCCCCATGGCATCTACCCCACCTTCATAAGGGTATTCTGCATCATTCATGATGATAGTTTTCTTATCCCAACCAAGACCAAGGATTTTCAAAATCAATTATCTCAAACTATGACCTTTAAATGTCCTTGATATGGAAATGTATAAGAAAGAGTGTTCATATACTTACACTTGTTAGCCACATTATGTCCTTGAAATAGTAAACAATTGTTTTTTCATGTATTTTGGAAACTACTCATATTGACAATTTTGTCAAATAAAGGCTATGAGAACTTTTTCTTTTCAATTATATAAATATATGAAGTATTTTTTCATAATCTAAATATTTATTTTCATTCTCGATTATATTTCCAATGAATATGGCCATGCTCAATTTTGAACTTGGAGCTAAAAGTTATAGCCTTCCAAAGTTACCAATTTTTCCCAATTATTGCACTCTTCCTGTAAGTGCAATTAGTCTTAGAGTACAAATTCAACCACATGTACAAGAAAATATAAGGTGAAATAATTTTTTTTGGTATAATTGTTAATAACACTTATTATAATGACTATTGTAATGTCCCCATCACCCAATCTGACCATCGGGAAAGAACATTAACCAACTATGGGATTCTAAATTTCGCTCGATGGCCAATTATGATTTCATAATATTTAAAAGGTATATGTAGATGTAAATTAAAGATACAAAGTGTAAATAAAATTTATCCACACACACAATTCATGCATATACAAGCATAATCAAATACATGCATCTAATAAAAACGTTTCATATTCAAACACACAATAATACTTATCTTAAACGATTTATATCCAAGAAACTGGCTATGTAAGAGTGATTTCCCACCCAATATTAGGAAATATATCCAACATATACTATTTCTACTGAGAGGCCACCCCAAATCTAGGCTATGAAACACAAAGGAAACACCTATAGGATTCTCTCTCTCAACTCAAAATATGTTATGATCTCTATGCTCAACCAAATTCTCATACAACTCTACAAGGGTCTCACCCAGCCCTCTCATCCTTGGATTCCACAATACCTACCCCACACAACACCCTCCTTGGATCAAGCATCCACTTCACTGATCCATGGTTATGTTGGGCGACCCATCTTGCCGAGTGCTTTCAGTGTATGCATAGAAGAAGACCAACCTGCTACATTTAGTTGGAGAACAACATGTACACTAAATTCATGGTTTCTCAATCATTTATGAGTATCGAAAATTAGTGGGAAAGGTTTCCTATATTTCCTAACCTCTTTGCTCACCTACAACCATTGATTTCCGTTCCAAATCAGTATCTCTAGGGCCTAAATTTGAACTTCATGGGTTATACATAGTCATGAACAATGATACACAACTATGTGTAATGTATATATGTGTGAGAGTGTAAGACAAAAGGGTGAAAACCCAAGGAAACCTTAGCACAAGCCCTACCTAGCCTATGGTTTTCTGAGGAGGAACGCTAACCTAGTGAGGAAGGATCCTAGGTTAAACAACTAGCCTATAAAGACTAAGGTGAATCCCTAGGATTGACACCAAGGGATAGGAGATATGGTGAAAATACTACTAACATAACTTTTGACAATAGAAGAAAGGACTCCTCCCAGGTGCAAAATGGCTCCTGGTAGCTAACAGAACTTTCACAAAAGTGTAGTCACTCCCATGCTTCAATAACTATGATGAGGTGACTTTTCCCACCAACCCCACACATGCATTTAATGATTGTAAAATAGTAAAAAAGGAGATAATTGTCTTATTCAATGAAAAATATAGAATTTTGGATTGGTTTTAATTTTTACACTTGGAAGCAAAGGCTTAGTTTCCCATAGGCCCCCTTTCCTCTTCCCCTATAATGGAATCATAGCCCCTTTGGTGCTCTTTTACACAACCATGTTGGACCATTTTATTATTTATACACATAATATTCACATATATTTTGAGTTAGCATTACAATCCAACCATACGTTCCAAGCAACAATATTTACATCATACATGCCTAGGCTGCATCCACTAGGAATCCATACTAACATAATTACAACATTTACAACATTTACATAATTTTCATTAAATACATACAAAGACAAAATTGAGGGTATTACAATCCCCTCCCCCTTGGAATAACACCATCCTTGGTGTTTTCTCAAATTTGGAACCAAAATGGATACAACTTTCTCATGGAATCCTCCAAGTCCCACATAGCCTTATCGGGACCTAAATGCTTCCAGTGCGCCTTTACCTGTCCGATGGCTCGCTTCCAGAGCAATGTCACCTTCTTGTCTAGGATGCATAGTGGCTTGGTTTGGAACTCTCCCTCAGGTTCCACATGGATTACATCCTAGTGAATCACATGGTTAGGATCATGTACATATTTCTTAAGAAAAAAAACATGAAAAACATTATGATCTATAGTGTTAGCAAGAAATGCAATTCTATATGCAATTGGCCCTATCCTCTTAAGAAAATCAAATGGCCAAGAATATCTTGGTGATAGCTTGGCACAAATTCCAAGATTCAAGGAGCTTTTCCTTGGCCTCACTTAGAGGTAAACATGATCCCCATCATGAAATTCCCTAAGCACTTTATTCTTATATACATAGATTTTTTTCTATCTTGGGATGCCTTAAAAATTTTCCTAATATTTGCAACTTCCTATTCCATTTCCTTAAGCAATTATGGCCCAAGTACAATTATATTCACAAGATTATCCCAAGTAACTGTGGTTCTACACTTTCTTCCATACAAAGCTTCAAATGGACTCATGCCCAATGATGCTTGTTTCCCATTGTTATATGAAAACTCTACCAAGTGTAGATACTCTTCCCACTTGGATGGTTTGTCCATCACATACATGCGAATCATGTCTTCAAGTACCTGATTTACTGTTTTTTTTTCCATTTCTTTGTGGATGTTAGGTAGTGCTAAAGTTCAACTGTGTACCCAAATATGCAAAAGGACTTTTCTATATATTTGAAGTGAAATTAGTATCCTCGCCTAAAATTATTGCCTTAGGAAATCCATGCAACCAGAAAATTTTCTTCATGAAAATATTTGCAATGGCGTTCGTTTTATATGTGTATTTAACCAATATAAAATGTGTTTCCTTCAATAATTTATCCATCAAAACCATGATGGAATCATGCTACTTCATTGTCATTAGCAACACTATAATGAAGTCCATGGAAATTACATCTCATTTCCATTCCGGAATTGGAAAAGGTTGCAACAAACCTAATGGGTGTTGATTCTCAACCTTCACTTGATGCCATTTCATACACTTACAAATATACTCGGTAATGTCCTTTTTCATTCTTGGCCAAAAGTATTGCTTCCTTGCAATATCAATTGTTTTCTAGTATCCTGAGTGATCGGAATATGGCATTTTATCTATCTCATCCATAACAATTCTTCTCAAATATTCCATATTTGGAATATAAATTTTTTTTTTATACATAATAAGTCCATCACCTTCGAAATGGTAACCTTCATTCCTCTTTTCTAAAAAAAATTGTTGTAATTTTCATTTTATTTGCACATATAGTTCATCTTCAGCAATACATTTAACAATCAATTTCTTCAAATCTAATGGTAGGTACTAATGGATGCCACATACATGGAGTGTAATTTTCTAATAAGTGCATCAACCACCTTATTTTCCTTAGTTTTTATGTGTTTGATCTCAAAATCAAATTCACACAAAAATTCCATCCATCTATCTTATCTAGCATTTAATTTTTACTACTCAAACAAATATTTCAGACCACAATGGTCTTCCCTTAGCTGAAATTTTCTTCCCATAAATAATGCCTCCACATTTTCAAAGCATGCACTATGGTTGCACACTCTAAATCATGGGTAGAATAGTTCTTCTCACACTCTTTCAAATTGCTTGACTCGTAGCATACCAATGGTTATATTGCATAATAACTACTCCAAGTCCCTGGTTACATGCATCTACTCACACCACATAATCATTTTCTGGGTTTGCGATTTTCAAAATTGGAGCACTTATGGGAATCCTCTTTAGCACTTGGAAGCTTTCTTCACATTTTAATGTCCATTCAAACTTTATCCCTTTCTTTTGAAAATAAGTGATTGGGTGACTGAATTTGGAAAATCCTTCAATGAACCTCCTATAGTGACCAACAACACCCATAAAAGATCTCATGTCTACCACATTCCTTAGAGTTGTCCAATTCATGATGGCTTCAGTCTTCCCAGGATCAACTGATATTCCTTCCTTTGAAATAATGTGAACCAGATAATGAATTTTCTTTTTGTAGAAATCAAATTTGCTTAGCTTTGCATACAACTTATGCCCCCTTAACCATTGCAAATCCATTCTCAATTTTTCTTCATTCTTAAAATAGATGAGAATTTCATTTAGAAAAACAAGAACAAATTTGTCCAAATACCTGCTAAAAGCGTTATTCATGATGCACATGAATGTAGATGGTGCATTGGTGAGACCAAATGACACTACCATGAACTCATAGTGCCCATACCTTGTCCTAAATGATGTCTTATGAATGTTTTCTTCCTTGATTCTCACTTGATGGTAACTATATCTCAAGTCACTTTTTGAAAATACCTTTTCCCCTCTTATTTGATCAAAGAGATCATCAATTCAAGGCAAGGGGTACTTTTTCTTCACTATAACTTTATTCAATTGCTTGTAATCAATACATAACCTGAGTATTCAATCTTTCTTTTTCACAAACAACACATGTGCTCCCCATGGATACATACTTGTCCTAATGCACTTCTTTTATAAAAATTCTTGCAACTACATTTTTAGCTCTAATAATTTTGGTGTACTCATCCTGTAAGGTGTTTTGGAAACTGGTGCAGATCCTAGCACAAGATCGAATTTAAAATCAATGTCCCTCTTTGTAGGAAATCCCAACACTTCATCGAGAAACACATCCTTGAATTCTTGTAGCATATGATGGTCCTCAAACTTAGGAATTTCATTTTTGTTTTCTCCAAAACATGGGATGCATACAGTTGGAAACCTTTCCTACATAATTTCTTCAACTACATGGCTGAAATATTCCTAACAGAAACTACCTTTGGAAGGCCCATTATAACCCTTGGGTTCCCTTATTCATCAATGCATTCAAAAGTCTTGTTCTAACACTCAAGTTTGACTCTGTGTGCTTCTAACCATTCCATTCCAAGGAGAATATCATAGGAACAAAGTGGAAAAATATTAGTAGGTTTTCACAAGTGGATAGTCCACCCATTTCCAATGAATATTTCTCCACCATTTCGCTAATATTCCTCTTGGTTCCCGTGGCTAGTTGTACTAACCAAGATTTACTATACTTAGATTTCTTAAAAGCACAAATATCAACAATCTTAGGAGTGATATAACTGTGAGTAGATCGAAGGTCAATAAAATAGAAATAGATTACTTAGCAATATTGCCTTCAACTTCAACCACAATTGATTGATGATCTGCTTAGCGGTCCTCTAGTGATGCACAGATTCTAGGGATGGTCCTTGCCACTTGAAGCACAATTTCATCTCCTTGGATGTTGCGAACTTGCTTTGCACTCCCATTTTGATATGGACAGTTCCTAAGCATATGGTCCTCTCCACATCCCCACCGTTGAAGTGGATCTCTTTTCTCTCTTGGATTGTCTCCCATTATTCTAGCTGGTTTAGTCACACCCTATGGTGGATTCCTTAACTGATTTATGAATTAAGAAGGGTTGAACCCATTCTTCCTTTTGTTAGAATAATCAACCCATAGTATTTACCCACTTAGACATTATTTCATTTATTTTGTCTTATTTGCCTAGTCCATGAGTCCCACCATGTGCAAGT
>LPNX010293027.1:294081-355394 GCA_001517045.1 Pseudotsuga menziesii | reverse complement strand
GGGTTATATTCACTATACAGTGAATAAAACCCAGTTTCAGAACACAAAAACAGAAATGGCCGAATTGAAATTTTTAACAAAAAGACTAGATAATGATTGTCAAAGAGGTATGCAATGAAATTTTTAACAAAAAGACTAGATAATGCTTGTCAAAGAGGTATGCAATAAGTTATTCCTGAAGGAACTGGCGTTCGGCTCTAGAGATTAGGTTAAAACCAATTCAGACCGACTTCATTCACCGCCGAAGCGGATCAATTGATACCACGAGTATTCAGGAAAAGAGCTATTTTTGCATAGAGCTCAAGACTGGTTGGAAACTAAGTTCCAGCCACCTAAACACTACTAGAACAGCAAAAAAAACAAGTTTAATAGATGTATATGAAGTTAGGGCTCTAAAACAAGGCTTGTATCCACTAAACAGTGAAATACACCCTGTCCAAAACAGGCTGAAAGTATATGGCCGAATTGAAAATCTGCAAAAAATGATGCCCTGGAGAGATGCGCTTGCTTGGAAAACCTGCAATAAAATGTAACTCTGCAAAAATGCTAAGCCTAGAGGAGAATGCTCAACGATTTCCTGCAAAATACTTTGAAGCAAGCGTTAAACAATTCACAAAAGAAAGCAGAAATACTTCTACTTTCTAATCTCTCCACAAAATACTTTGTGGAGAGCTAACTAGACAAAAACAAAAATACAAAGCTATACTGTATGCAAGTTACCTCACAAAGTGATCATGAAAGTAAAAAATGAAGCACAATATCCCTCCAAAGCTTTCTTGTATTATGTGGCCCAACTAGGGCAAGAAGATTACAAAAAATGGTATACAATCCGGCAGCATAACAATAGCATGAGTGAACCTCCTAAATGAGGGAGTGAGGCCCCCATTTTATAGTTGAGGAGGACCCCCAACCCCTTGAAGATCAACGGCTGAAAATAGATCTAGATCTAGGTTAAATTTCCACCACTAGATCTAGGTTTTTGTAGCATGAGTGAACCTCCTAAATGAGGGAGTGAGGCCCCCATTTTATAGTTGAGGAGGACCCCCAACCCCTTGAAGATCAACGGCTGAAAATAGATCTAGATCTAGGTTAAATTTCCACCACTAGATCTAGGTTTTTGACTTTTATTTCTCTCAAACAATCTCCACCCTTGGATTAATCTTTGATCAATGGCTGAGATTTTGATCCATGTGTTGAGCAATATACACCCTTAGATCAAGTTTCAATCAATGGCTTAGAAAAAACGTGGGCCCAAGGAGGCACCCCCTCCAAATTTAGCTTTGACCTTGCATTCCCCTCCAAAAATGGCGCCTTCTCTACAAGTAGCGCCCTCCATATTAAGTTAGCGCTCTTCTCCATTTAGCTAGCGTCCCTCTAATGCATTGACGCCCTACTAATTTGGTGTGACGTCCTCTATAAGTGGCGGCCCCTTTTTAATGTGGCGGCTCCTCTAAACTAACGCCCCCCTCCATATTACATTAGCGCCCCTCCATCTCATTGTGGGCGCCTCCTTAATATAGCGCCCTTCCTTCAAACTAGTAGACGCCCCACTAATTTGATGCCTTCTTTTTTAAGAAAAACGCCCCACTAAATGGTGACGCCCTCCTCTAATATTAGCGCCCCACTAATGGGGTTTTCTCCTTTTTATGCTTAGCACCCTTCATCTTGATGTGGGTTTAGCTTGGACGTCCTCTATACTTGGGGGCTTGATCAAAAAATGGTTTTGCCTTTAATCCTTTTTCACTTGGAGCACCTCTAAAATTAGCTTTGACCATAGCCTTTTACTCCAAAAATGATATTTGACCTTTAGACTTAGGATAAATATAATTTCACCTTAGATTTAATTTTTCCAATTAATTTTTTTAAAATTTCCCAATTTTTTAACTTAGGAAAAATTAAAAATAACTTGAAAAATTAATATCTAGGCCATGGGGGGGTGGAAAATTATGAAATAAATTTTCCTAGGCTTAACAACCCCCAAACAAAATTACCATGGCATTATTTGATTTTTTCCTTCAAAATCAAATAATATGATTTTTTGACCTAGGAAAATTAAAATTTTCCCTAGGAGAGATAGACCCCTCTTGACCAAAATTGGTCTATCTCTTGGACCGCTTATCAGAACGACATGGGACTCGAAGCAATGGCTTAGGGGGTTTCATAGAAATTTTACTTTGCATTCATAGCCCCTATTACAAAATGCCATGCTTGAGCAATTACATTAAAACTCAGTTAATTAACCACCAAGGGGTGGAATTTAATCAACTGGAAAAATAAATAAAAGTACAACAACATAACGAAACTCCGCAAGACTCTAGACAAATGTCTAGCATGGTCATGAATCATTTTTGAAGCCTTAGCCACCTCATGGACTTGACTGGTAGAACGCCCGTCACCACTTTGGAGGATTTTGAGTGAAAAACCAAACCGATTAAACTCGTTTATTCAACAAGGTCAATTGGAAAGGGAAAAAAAACACTCGATGAGGGGACTTCCCTAACAACCACTTCCATGGTGTGGCATCCATATCACATGACCCACACTAGCACATTAATTACATTAATTTTCCCACGCAGAGGAGCGGACATTTCGTTTTACAAAGGGGCCATTGCCCTGCAGAAGTGGAAAAATCCTCAGATTTTTCCAAGGTACAATTATGTACATCTTTATGTACATGGAGTTGCCACCTAGTCGAAATAGGTGGGCAACAGATGGTATATTTTTTCAGCACGTTTTTCAAGGTGATTTCTGAAAAAAAATTTGAGGTTTTTTTTCTTCTTCGTACAGCCGTACGGAATCCGTACAGTCTGTAGGGAACTGGCCGTACGACACATTTTTCGAGGCAGACTGTGTGCAGAATTTTTGCTGTGCTGTTTTTCTGGCACGTGGTTCGAGAAGAATAAATTCTGAAATTTCAGCAGGCCATTCAAGGATTGATTGCACGTTTACCAAGGCATTTGGTGAAGATAAGTACTGCTGTATTTTTTATTTAAAGTTTGCCTGAAAGAATAAAAATCTCTCTCTCAAGAGCAGGTTTTCCCTTAGGGGTTTTTCCTGGACCATTTTTGGTCAAAAATCTGAGTCTCTAAAAATTTCATGAGTGGCTGATTTAATTTTCTGCATTTGAAAATTTGGCTGTTAGAAATTTTCTGAGTTTATAAAGTTGAAAGAATCTCAAGTGTTTCAGAGTTTTTAGTGAAAATTTTTAATTTTTTTAAATGTACATGCATATTGGGGTTGGGCATTAAACCATATGCAGTGATCTGAACTTGAAACCGGGTTGGGGTTTGAAAATTTTCAGAAAACACAGTTACCTCTATGTGTAATCAAATTGGCACCAATGACCAAAACATTAAATACTTTCATAAATGCAATCTTGCTCACATTCTCTATTTCAGCTAAGATATACAGCATATAAAAAACATTTGCCTCGTATAAAAACAATTGCCTCCTGATATTTCGTGATAGGTATTCTCAACTCCTCAAATTAAATTTTGTGAATGCATAATAGCTGTGGGTAGTTTCAAAAAGAAAAATATCTATTTACTTTGTAGAAACTCCACACTGGTCAGTAGGCTATTAATTCAATAATTATTTTCCCAGAATTTCCATAGACTCAATAATAGTCATCCACTTCCAACAACCCTAACTCTTAATGAACAGCAAAGTTCAGAATTTTTCAAACAAAAGACCTTGCATTGGATTGTCTTTGAGTTCCTTCAATATCTAGCTACTTTCCAAAAAATTCCACACAAGCAATCGGTAAGCCATTAGTTCAATGACTATATCCTAAATGTTCTATGTACTCAATAATAGGCATCTACTTCAAACAACCCCAACTCCTGTTGAAAAGCAAAGTTAAGAAATTTTCAACAAAAAAAGCCCTTGCATCTGAGTGTCATAGAAGCCTGTTTGTAATCACCAGAATGTAAAGCAGATGGATGAAAAGGATTTGAGAGTTTTACCAAAAAAAACGATGAGATCATTTCATGCAACACAAATTAAGAAGTCTTCTACAAAGAAACACTAAGAAGCAATAACTCTAGCAGCCAAGTATTATGAGAACCGAACCATTTTTTTGCCAAAACCAGCCGGTTCATTTGGTTTACAGGGTTGCTGGTTCAAATCAAGGGTCCAAACTGGAAATGGCAGGTTCCATATAGAAACAGCCAGTTCCATACAAATTTAAAAAAAGGCAAAACCCTAGTAACCAGGGCTAATATTAATTTCTTAAATGAAAGGATAAACTTTTTCTTTTCTATCATTTTACTTGAATTTTTAATGTCACCATTATTTGTTTCAAGATGTTTGAGAGTGGTTCCAACCATTAAGTAGAATTTTAAATCCCATTTATATTTCAGGAGACTTAACATTTTTCAAGATTTCAGGATTGCAACATTTCCACTGGATTCTATCATGTGCAAGAGTATGGGATTGGCATTTGAACAATAGCACCCAATCCTCTATGTAACTTGATTTTGGTATTGCTAATTGTTGAACTCCTCTGTTATGACCTAGGTAAAAATGTACACTTCACTAGAGCAAAATCACTTATTAGGCCTGTTAAGTTTTTTCTACCTTCTTTTAATGCTTGGTTTAGGAAGTTTCATCAGAATTGAGGAGTGTTGACTGATGTTCCTGACGGATCAACTTTGAGATTCAAGGTAGAGGCAAAGGCTTGAGTATAGAGGAGGGGTAAGAGGGTGCTACTGAGGAATAGGATCCCAATATTGACAATGATTTTGCTGATGTGTAGTTATTTTTTGTTAGCATCATGTGCTTTGGACTCTAAAGGCCATTTAGGGCCTCTTTGTTTATGTAATTTGGTTCAGAATCTCAGATGCAATCAGTGGTGTTTTAGTTATATGCACTCTTACTTGATATATACATGAGAAGCTTTGCTTATATGTGTTTAATAGTTTGGACTCACATGGATGTACATGCATATATTTTTTTTAATAGAATTTAAAAATATTATGTATTTTTTGGTCAATTGGGTTTTTTTTTCTGGTTCCGGTTTGTTCCAGCTAGTTAGTGTAGTCAATACAGTTAAAGAAGTGAGCTCAATGCAACTATTTCACTCCTAAATGGGGTAATGTTATTTTCTTTATGCAACTATTTCACTCCTTGTCTATTCTTTATCATATTTGGCTTGTCCTTCACATTAAAGAAGAAGAATTGATGAACATTACATACTTCTTGTGGAAGAGCCTGCCTAAAATGGCTTCATCTTTCCAAAAGCGGCCTGAGCAACTCAGTAATAGTTTATATCATCATGATTTAATTAAGTTGTTGACCGTGGAGGAATTACATAAGAGAAACCTAATTTGGGAACAATTTTAGTGGAAAAAGGGTTTCAGTAGCAGGTTAATGATGATCCTCAAGATTTAGTATCGTCCCCTCCACTAGTTCAGACAGAATTTGATCCAGCACCAACAGTTTCTGAACCAATTCATACCCAACCATCTCCAAAGAGGCCTCAAGATGATGAAAAGGTTGATAAAATTTCAAGCACAGTGAGAACAATGTCTGCAAGGTTAGAAGGCATTGCTAAACAAGCTATTGAAAAAGCTAGAATATTTGAAGATATCTTTTCTGCAATGTCCAACTGTCCAAGAACTCGTTCTGCACAGGGAAAGACTTTAGAGTCAACACCCCAACCAAAATTTGAAGTTGCTGAGTTTCAAGACCAAGCTGAGATGGAAGAAGACAAATCTAATCAAGTGGTAAACCTTGATTCTCCTAGTTTAATTTCAAGTAAGTTATAGAAGAGGATTAAGAGACTTAAGAAGCAAGTTCGTGAATTTAAAGTTTTGGATAGATATGTTAAAAGTAAAAATGAAAAGTTAAAACAGAGGAGTAGACAATTACAGAGAAAGAAGTATGTTCTTAAGAAAAGACTGAAAATTTTGAGAAGTCAGGCTTACTGATGGAGCCAACAAAACAAAAAGTTGAGGAAACAAAATAAATTGCTTAGAGATAAATCATCACGAAAGAAATCAGTACCGCTGGTTTAGGATAATACAAGGTTGGAATTATTGGCTACAGCAGATGTAGAAAACATTCTTTCTTCTTCCACTAAAAATTCTGAAGATAAAGAAAAAGTCACAGAAGTTTTGTCTCAGTTTTTGCATCAAATTCTTGATGATGGTCAATTCAAGTAAAAACTGTCAAATGGTCTGGAAGAAATGATGAATTATATGACTTGGGCCTTATTTATCAACAACGATATAAATTTGAAGGACAGCGTATGCAGGAAACTTGGTTTTCTGCTTACTTGGTTCAAGAACAAAAGTGGAAGTCCAAAATACAGCCTTTACAACATCAATTAATGATTAAAGAACAAGAAAAGAGGCAAATGTTTCAATTTGCTGAGCAAGCCATTTCTTGTAGAAGTCCTGGTAGAATTTATTCCATGTACCTGCATGAACAATGGGTAGGCCTTCAGATGATGATATTGAATAATAACAAAAAGTTCATGATAGGAAATGTTGCTGACTTTGTGGATATTTATAGTGACTCCTCTACATGGGAAAAAGGATTTCCTATGTGAACTTTATCAGTTTAAATTCTTCCTAGAACATGAATTGGAATGGAATCCCAATCCTGTAGGAGATATTCAGTTATGAGCTTTTTCTTCTTTTATTCATAATCAAATTAAGTGGAAAATGGGGATGAGATTCTTTTATAGGTTGGAATTCCACTCTGAACATCACGTCAGAGGAGAGCATCCAATTCCTGAAGTAGTCTTTGCTAGTCACAGTGAATTCCTCAAGGATCCTATGAGGGTGAAACAATTTAGAATGAATCAGAGAGCAACGTTACAAAGTTTTGAAGAACTTGGATCTTGAATAACGTTACAAAGTTTTTAATTTTTTGTGGAGAGGAAGGAAAGAGAGAGATGTCATAGCTTGGGTGAATTGGAAAAGACTCTCTAAACCAGAGAAACTTGGGGATTGGGAGTTAAAATACATGCATCCCTTCGGTTGAGCTCTAGCTGCCAAGAGCTTATGTAGGTTGTTCAAAGGAGACGGTCTGTGGCTTGACATTATGATCTTGAAGTATATTGAGCCCCTATCTTTCGATGAACGGATACGAATGGAGCCAAAATCACATCACAATGGCTCAATTGTCTAGAAACCCTTAGTAGAAACTTTTCCATTGATAGGTTCACGATTGGCATGGAAAATAGGAGACGAGAAGGATGCTTAGGTGAAGGAAGACCCATGGGTGGGAGTCGAGAATTTTCCGTTCATGTCACAACCTACAAGAATTTCTACGTAGATTGAACATTCATGTCTTAAGTGATGTTTCAACAGAAGTACATGATGATTCTTGGAGATAATCATGGAAGACTTCAGGGCAGGAGCGTTTACGCGGATGGGCAAAGGAATGCATTGATTACATACATGCACTAATCAAAGGAGCCATAAGCTAAAGCAAGGAGAGGATGAACTCCTTTAGTAAAAAATCTAGCAACAAGGTATTACTCAGCTCGCTCATTGAGGATGTGAGAATGGAGAGGGAATGGTGGTGGCATGTCATATGGAAACTCAAAGGGGCAAAGACAACAAAACTATTTATTTTGGTCATCACTATCAAATAAAATTCCCACCTGGTATTTTCTACCAAAGATGACCAAAATGGGCCCAATCATATGTATGTTTTGTCATGAACATGAGGAAAATGTGGTACATCTACTAGTGAATTGTCACTTCTTGAAAGAGGTGTGGGAAGTGTTGTCCGTCGATTGCACACCAGCAGCAGAAATCTAATGAAAGCTATCTCCTCACTTGAGAAAGTGGGAGAGGTGTGACCTTGGGGGCGAGCACAGAGCTAGGTACGGTCACCTACTCCTAGCTCCTCCGTTTAGGCTAACTCCTAATGAAGCCAAGCGGGGTTGTCCCTACAAAAGAGTTTTCTAAAGCTCTTAAGGTTGTTTAAAGTTTTTTAAGGTTACGGATGTGGGTAGTCCCTACAAAAGAGTTTTCTAAGGCTCTTAAGGTTGTTTAAAGTTTTTTAAGGTTACAGATGCGGATGGGTGTTGCTTAGGAGTTATTGTAATTAGAAGTGTTTGTTTCTAAGTAATCGAAAACTTTTAGGAAGGGGAGGGGAAACTTCGTTCCCCGTTTCAGAAACTTAAACAGAGGGGATACGGCTTGGAAACGCCACTGAAACGTTTCCTAGCCATATCCAAAAATTAGAAACGTTTCCATTCCATTTCCAGCCGTTTCCTGAAACGTTTCCAAAGTTTCCAGCCGTTTCCTTAAACGTTTCCAACAGTTTCCTGGTTTTCTGAAACGTTTCAGTTGCTATAGGGTAAGTTTTTGACTAGAAATATTGATTTTTTGACATGAAAATAAACAAATAAATAACCCCAAAGGCAAACTATAAAACCATAACCCTAAATTGAACCTCAAAACATAGATATAAAGCCTCAAAGCTTATAAATCAAGAGCAAAACCTTAATCCTAAATTGGTGAATGGTAATTTGACATCTTATGTCTCACTGATTGTGTTTCATTGTAATTTTCCAAAATTGATAGAGGCCCACCGTTGGTTCAAAAAATCATTGATTTGTGGACATTTTATTGTATCAAATGCTTGTCTACTATAGTGATAGTTTCACAGCCTAGTGTAGAAGTACAATGACTTTTTTAAATTTTTTTTTTTTCTTTTCAGTTTTTTTGCCAATTCCTCACAACTTCGTTTTAAATAAACCCCAATGACTTGCATATGTGATAAATCAACTTGCATATCAAAATTGATACAATGGCAGCTTTAGCCATACAAAATAGCATGGTACATTTATGAAGGGTTACATAAACCAACACATATTTCCAATAATCTTCCAACAAACTTCAATTTTCTTCTTTTCCTTTTTGAATTAGTATGAACCCTTGATCTATGGCCTTATTTACTCCATTGCTAGTACACCCATATCCCTATCCTTATGTTGTGGAGAGAATTATGATGGTGCATCGTTTAGCCAGTTTTCCATAAGATGTGCATGTGATATTTTAATCTTATTTTAAGCATTTTTATTCGTATAAACCATAAAACATAAACAACATATCCAAGGAAACTCATTGGTGTCTAGAGATAGTATTATTGCATAGAGTGCAATATTGCATGTCATCACACTCACACCTAAGTTGCACTAAAACATGAGCTCACTTATTTATACTTGTGTGCTTAATTAATCCCCTTAAAACATGGTTGATTATGTCAAATTTGAATATCCAAGTCGGTTGCAACTCATAGACAATCCTATGAATTTAGGCCCTTTAAGAGCTAGTCAGCTAGTCACTTTTGGAACCAGACGGTTGGTCAATTGACTCTCACTTGCCTAGTTGATTGTCTCGTCAGTGAGTGGACCAACCTAAATACAACATAGTTGAGTCTGTCTTACATAAAAAATTATGTTTAATCACAAATTTTAACACTTTTCTACAGGTGTAAACAATGTAATATTTGTTAGATGGTAACATTTGGATACATCCATCAAGTAATTTTTGGGTTTGAAATCAATGTTTAGAAGTAGTTGACATGTTCTTGTTTAAATGCTTGCCAGCGGGTGACTTATCTATGGCACTTGAGATAGAAAAATATTATTTAAGACAATATTTGACTTTGCTGATTTTAATTGTTATAAATGAAACAACTACCTTTAAATCTAATTGATGAATGGTAGTCTAAAGTATGTATGTTTCATGGGCTTTTTGATATATATAAGTTTGCCGCCGTTTCCTTGCCGTATCGTATTCCACATTTTTCAAAATTTGTGGTATCCGTTTCCCTCCTCGTATCCGTATTCGTTTTAGTGCAACTTAGGTTTGTTTATTATGAGAATGACAATTAATCAAAAGCAATCCACGTTGCTAACAAGAGATTTACAAAGATAAGCGAAGATTCCAGACTTATAACTAAGCATTCAGAGATAGCAATTAAAATGAACCACAGGCAATTGATCAAGATAGATAATTATTCAAACTTAACCAAGGACCAGTGCCTAATGGAGTCAACGAAATGCGCAAATAAAATGATAAGTCTAGGAATTAAGCTGGTGAGTATTAGATTATGCGAATGCTCTTGGTAGGTTTTAAAGATTTTAATGGTGATCTTGCTTAAGGTGTCTGGAAATCCTAACCGGAAATACCTTCAGTGGCTCCATTCGAAGACATGACGGACCTATATGGAATCACAGCTAGGTGTTCAATAACTTAACCAACTGCGTCCAGATTGGGTTGCCCGACGCCTACACTTGGAATTTGCCCACTACCTGAGTATTTTATCGAGACAACGCCGTTGCGTTGGTTATGGGGTAAAGTTTTATTATGTTTCTCTTGCACAAACTTAACAAGTCCGTTCACCGTTCTGAGTACGAGCCCAACCCGAAAGTCAGCAGAGCATACTAAGTGAAGGATGATCAATGAAGTTAATTAATTATGGGGAAGTGAGTTGCAAAATTTTATGAAGTCAATTAATTAAACTCTCCGACAGAGAGCGCTCTTGACCTTGTCTTATGACAGAGGTTCAAGAGTCTTATCTGATCTAGATGCCTAATGCAAGGATGATGCAAGACTAATGATGCTCTTCGATAGAGAGTGCTCTTGACTTGTGTTTCTGCAAGTTCAAGAGTCTTACTTATTAATTAATTGAATTAGAAAACAACATGAACGTAAAGCAAAAACTCTCCGACAGAGAGCACTCTTGATCCACCTTATGGTGAGATTCAAGACATTTTGGTTATTTTTAAGATTAACAATTATAGAGAAAGATACTATAGTGTGATTAATAAAGTCTAATCTAGCAATTAGTAGCTATACTTAATGAACAACTAGCAATTAGTGGAAATGAAAACTAAGTCTAATCAAAATAACTAAGCTAAGTGTTTAAAGTTAAAACTACACTAAGAAAACATGAAAAGGAACACAAGACACACTTCCCCCAAATAGGGGAAGTAGAAAAGATGGGAGACTTGCTCCCACTAGCCTTTTTATTAATTTTTTACAATGATCATGATGACTTGTTCTTTGCCTTTTTTGGAAGAATAGGGAAAGAAAGGGATGAAAGAAGAGGGAGAAAGTCTTTTTGTTCTTTTTGCACTTCTCGCTTGCTCTCTTGCTTGCTTTAAGCCCTTGGGATTTTATCGAATCTTCCTGCAAATAAGAGCTTTGAACAGTTTAAACGTTATGCATTAGTTAAGACTTCAAAAACAAATTACACACTAAAAACTTGAAAAAAATGGCAAAAACCAGCAATGAAAAAAGAGAAAAAAGAGAGAAGAAAAACCAAAGAAGAGGAGAGAGAAAAGGTGGGAAAGAGGGCTGTCCTAAATGAAGGAAAGGGGCTGTCCAAAAAGCAAAAAGAAGGCTGCAAAACAGTAAAAAAGAGGGCAGCGAACAAACAAAAGAGGGCTGCCCAAAAAAGAGAAAGCTAGGGATGAATAACCCGATCTAGGAACATGTCAACTCGAGTCGAGCCCTACTCGAGAGAATGACCTAGAGTGAAGAATTAACTAAGAATAAGATTAAAGAAAGTAGTGATTAATTCGATCCAAGAAGAAGTTATGATGACTTATGACATACCCAAGAGGTACGACTTAGAGGGATTCATGCATTGACATGACAACCAAAGAGGAAGCTACTAAAATGAGAGTAGAGAAAGTAAGGGTTGATGGGCGCTCCATAGTAGAGTCACCTACATTTGCTAACGATGCTGAAACCGATTGATGTATGAAAATGATGGTAATTACAAGACCTGTTTTGCATTAGAATGCTCCCTCTCTCCTTCCATTGCTCTCGCTCCCAAAGAAGACTTTGAGAACGCTCACATGTGTTTACAACAACACCAAGAAACGTAAGCAAAGATGGAACGAAGAAGAGCTAATTAACTTACATTTTGAAGATGAAAAAAGTTGGAAGACGAATATACTTATTTAAAACGGTTGCTAGGAAACTATCTTGCTAAAGAGAGTAAATGTATTAGATATACATGGTTGTAGAATAATTGTCATAACTGTCTTAGAAGTTTTACATTTCCTCAATGAACCTGCACATGTTGCAAAAGTTTCTCGCGAATCCACAAGTCTTCACTACAAAAGGAAAAAGGAGGACATTGGAGATGATCTGAAATTTCAGCGAAGGAAATAGATGAGAGAGATGAGTTGTTGAGTGATCGACCCCATAGCTGCAGTCTACGGGATGCGATAACTAAGATAAGTATTTTAAAGCAAAGAAATGGAAGAACAGAAGAATGAGTAATTCGATCTAGGAACATGTCATCTCGAGTCGGGCCCTACCCGAAAGAACGACCTAGAGTGAGGAATTCACTAGTAATGCGATTAAAGAAAGAAAAAGTTAGAAGACAGACGTACTCATTTCAAACAAATGCTAAGAAAGTAACTTGAAAAATGTTGATAGGTATTGGACATACATGGTTGTAGAATAGTTACCACAACTCTCTTAGAATTTTTACTTTTCTTCAATGAACGTGCACATGTTGCAAAAGTTTCTCGAAAAACCACAATCCTGATTTAGGAAAGTAAAAAGGTGGACACTAAAGATGATCTGAAATTTCAGCGAAAGAAAGAGATGGGAGCGAGGAGTTGTTGAGTGATCGACCCCATAACTGCAGTCTACAATGTGCAATAACTAAGATAAGTATTTTAAAGAAAAGAAATGGAAGAAGGGTTGATTGAGTAATCCCGATCTAGGAACATGTCAACTCGAGTCGGGCCCTACTCGAGACAACGACCTAGAGTCAGCCATTCACTAGGAATGCGATTAAAAAAAGCAGCGACTTCGATCCAAGAAGAAGTTATGTCGATTTATGCCCTACCCAAGAGGTATTACCTAGAGGGATTTAGACATTGACACGATGACCAAAGAGGAAGCTACCGAAATGAGAGTAGAGAAAGTAAGGGTTGATGGGCGCTCCACAGTCTAGGAACATGTCAACTCGAGTCAGGCCCTACTCTAGACAACGATGTAGAGTGAGGCATTCACTGGGAATGAGATTAAAGAAAGCAAGTGACTAATTCGATCCAAGAAGAAGTTGCTATCACCAAACTTGTAGTTGCCTCTATGAGGTGGATCCAGGATGGACAGTAGAGGGATGGGCAACTAAAGAGGTGGATGGTTGTCACACCAATCGAGGCAATCTTCACTTGACGTTATCTTAGCCCAAGACAACAATGGGGGAGACCCATATCTACTCCCGACAAGAGAGATCAAACCAAGACACCAAATCAAATCAAGTGAGGTTGAAGTAGGTAAGGTGAAGTAAACCCTAGATCTATGGATGAATTCACAAGGTGAGTTATGGTTTGGATCAGGTGGTTTATGTAACTTGAAGTGTGATCCAAGGTTGAAATGTAAGTGGCTTATGAGCCTATTACTAGATCTAGAATCCAAGTACTAGCAAAAGGTTACAATATCCATTGCCTTGGGAAATGTGACCAATGCAGGGAGAGTAAGAACAAGATTGGGGCTACCTAGTGCCAAGGGGAGACTCGAAACAATGTATTACAGTATCAAAGCANCCATTGCCTTGGGAAATGTGACCAATGCAGGGAGAGTAAGAACAAGATTGGGGCTACCTAGTGCCAAGGGGAGACTCGAAACAATGTATTACAGTATCAAAGCCCCCGAGCCACAAGGAAAAGATCAAAATGCAAGAGGAGGCAACATGAAGGGTAGCGCTAGGGTTTGGAGAACAGTGCCTTGGGATTTGGGCCAAATGGAGTCACTTTAGCAAAATGTTTTTGAAAACCCACTTAGGGCTTAACTCGATCTACAAAACTACGTAGAGTCACCTACATTTGCTAACGATGCTGGAAACGATTGAGGTATGAAAATGATGGTAATCGCAGGACTTGTTTTGCGTGGGAATGTTCCCTCTTCCCTTCCCCTGCTCCCGCTCTCAAATAGGACTTTTAGAACGTTCACCTCTATTTACAACAACACTAAGAAACGTTAGCAGAGATAGAATGAAGAAGAGCTAATTAACTTACATTTTGAAGAGAAAAAGAGTTCGGAGATGACAATACTTATTTGAAATAGTTTGTTAAGAAACTAACTTGAAAAAGTGTTGATATAGGTGTTAAACATACATGTTTGTAGAATAGTTGTCACAACTCTCTTAGAAGTTTTACTTTGCTTCAGTGAACCTGCACATTTTACAAAAGTTTCTTGAAAAACCACAAGACTGATTTAGGAAAGGAAAAATGTGGAAACTGGAGATGATCTAAAATTTCAGCGAAGGAAAGGGATCCGAGCGAAGAGTTGTGGAGTGATCGACCCCATAGCTGCAGTCTACAGGATGCGATAATCAAGATAAGTATATTAAAACAAAGAAATGGAAGAAAGGAAGAATGAGTAATTCGATCTAGGAACATATCAGCTCGAGTCGAGCCCTACTCGAGAGAACAACATAGTGTGAGGAATTACCTAGGAATGAGATTAAAGAAAGGTATGACTAATTCGATCCAAGGAGAAGTTATGCTGACTTATGCCCTACCCAATAGGTACGACCTAAAGGGATTCGGGCGTTCACACGACGACCAAAGAGGAAGCTACTGAAATGAGAGTAGAGAAAGTAAGGGTTTATGGGCGCTCTGCAGTAGCGTCACCTACGAAGACCTGTTTTGCATGAGAATGCTCCTTCTCCCTGTTGTTCATCGATTGCACACCAACAGCAGAAACTTTCCGAAAGCTATCTCCTCACTTAGGAAAGTGAGAGAGGTGTGACCTTGGGGGAAATCACAGAGCTAGGTACTATCACCTACTATTGGCTCCTCCGTTTAGGCTAACTCTTAACGAAGCCAAGGGGGGTAAAGAATTTCTATGGCTCTTAAGTTGTTAAAGTGCTTTTAATGATTATGTATGCGGATGGGTGTTGTTTAGGAGTTATTGTGATTAGAAATGATTGAAATTATGAATTTCAAGCATAAGAAAAAAACAATCCTTGTTGCTGTACTAGATTAAAAAATGAACAATATATCAAGACTTTATAAGATAAAGATGCATTCACAGATAAAGATTTAAATAAGCTAAAGACAAGTGATCCAGATGTAACAATCACGCATAGATTAATAGACCAATGCCTTTATGGAGTCAAAGCTCTGCAATGCCTTAAGAAATAAAACCAAGTCCTGAAATAAAGCTAGTGGATGTAACGTTGTGCAAGTGCTCTTGGTATATTTTAAGTGTTTTCAAATGATCTTGCTTATGGTTTCAACGAAAGGTTTTCAATAGCCGGGAAAATATTCCAAGTTAATCTATTGGAGACATGACGGCCCGCCCAGTATCCCAGGCTGGTATCGCGAAGATTGACCAGCTGGCTGAGAAGCTTAGATAGCGGGGAGTTCCAGCGCCTCTACTAAGAAAAACTTATGAAATTTTCTACAACGCCGATGCGTTGGCTATGGGGTTAAGTTTTATTATGTTTTTCTTTGCGAACTTAGCAAGTCTGTTCACTGTTCTGAGTACGAGCCCAACCCGAAAGTCGACAGAGCATACTAGGTGAAGGATAATCAACGAAGTTAATTAATTATGGGAATGTGAGTTGTAAGATTTTATTAAGTAGATTAATTAAAACTCTCCGACAGAGAGCGCTCTTGACCTTGTCTTATGACAAAGGTTCAAGAGACTTAGCTATTCTATATGCCTAATGCAAGGAAAATGCAAAACTAACTATGCTCTCCAATAGAGAGTGTTCTTGACTTGGATTATGGCAAGTTAAAGAGACTGTAGCAATAAATTGATTAAACTTAAAAAAAATTAAAAGAGCTAATCTACCCAAGAGTCTCTTTCAGGTTTTTAGGCCCTAATTGGGAGAGCATGGGGGTAAGTAAACAAAACAAAATATAACAAAAGAAAAAAACCTCTCCGATAGAGAGCACTCTTGATCGACAAAGTGAGATTCGAGAGATTTTGATATTTTTTTAGGTTTTGCAATATTATATAAAAAAGGTAAACAAAACAAAACTTTGAACTAACTAAATAATAAAACAAGAAACTTTTTATTTTTTCTACTTTATGAAAGATGAACTAATAAGAAATAAAATAAAACAAAACTTTGAACTAACTAAATAATAAAACAAGAAACTTTTTATTTTTTCTACTTTATGAAAGATGAACTAATAAGAAATAAACTATCTTTCCCTATTCTATTTTAAGCAAATTATTAAACAAATATGCAAGCATGAAAAATGGATGATAAAAGCTTCCCACAGATGGGGGAAAAGGGGTGTGGGAGCTGTAATCCCACTTGCTCTTGATTAATTTGGTTACAATGCTTGGAGTTTGGAGTCCTTTTGTGGTCTTGAGAATGTCTTCAAGGCAACCTGGAGAATGGGGATGAAGAAAAGGAAAAAATGAATGTTTCTTGGAGCTTGTATCTTTGATTTTTTGCCAGCATTTTCGCTTAACCTGTCATGAAAAGAGAAAAACCAACGAGTTATTTACCTACAAAATGATGGATTAGGCAATACAATACACTAAAAATTACACCCAGTACTTAAGCAAAGATAGGAATTTTTGTGCTACTTCAAGTACTAACTAGATCTAAGTAAAATGCAAGAATTTGACACTTTCTAGATCTAGAAATGAGAGCAAGTAAGATGCAAACGATTAGCTTTATAGATCAGATTTTTACTTGCAAACATAAAGTGGAGAAATTGAAAAAAAAATTATTTTAGGGAGAATAAGGAAGATAAAACCACTTGGATCTTGAAACTTTGAAACCACTCTGGATCCCAAATGGCATGCAGCTGCTAGAAACGTATGCTTGGCTCCAAGAAAATGAGATGCAACTTAGCTCAACCTTTTACTTGGTCCAGTGAAATGATCTGCAGACAAAGACTTATACACTTGCCAAAACGAGGATTAAATTATGTATTATTTACTAAATGAAATCACAAAAGCATGAAATATAACTGAATAAAACAATGCTCTTTAAGATTTCTGGAAGTAAATGGAATAAATAGGTAATTTGAAAGCTACAAATACCTATTCTTACGTGCTTTTATAAGCCCTCTAAAGCATGTATTAATACCCACAAATTAGAAAAAACAAAGAAATTGAAATAATATCACCTCATTAACCGGAACATATGCATCCAAGATCTACACAGCATGAGCCTCCAAAGCCTTTCTTTATTAAAATAGGTTGCATAAGAGCAACAAGCATTACAATATTTCACCAAAGGTTCTCTACGTCAATCATCCACCATGATAGAGCTGAAAGAGCCTCTATTTATACAAATGGAGCAAGCTAAAACCCTAAAACCAAAAACCCAAACCTTACCGGCTCGACACATAACTGAGAGCCCAAACCTAAAAATAAGTGGGTGTGAGTGAGGGGTGGCCTCCACCTAGGCAAGGCACCCCCACTCCAACCCTGAACTCTGAAAACCAACCACTACTAAGCTCACACGTGTGAAGACGCTTCCTTGAGGAGAGAGGGGTGTGAGTTTGAAGATGAAGGCGTGAGCTTGAAGGAAGAGGCAGGCGTGAGGTTTGGAGGAGCCAGAGGCTAGGTATGGAGGAGCCAATACCTAGAGATCATCAATACATGCCTTTGTTCAACCTCGATCAAAACACCAAGCCAATGAGCAAGCTCCAACTCACCCAAGCGTGGTCATCACTAAAGGAGGCGAATTGGCCGAGTGGATGAGGACTCAATGCTCACTGAATGCTAACTGAATCTGAGTTTTGTTAACTCCAATCATCATTAATGCCCGATGCCATGTCATTCTGCATTTCATTTCGCTGAATTCAGATTAATTTGGAGAGATTTGGATTTTCTCCAAAATAATCATTTTTATTATTTAATCAATATTTTCCCCAAAACAGATTTTTTTGAGAAAATATGAGTTATGTGGTTGAATGATGATTTGAAACTTGGAGCTGGTTGGCTGGCTAATCATGAATGATTTTTGGCTTAAGGTTAGAGCCTTCAATCACTGCAAATGGACCTCGGATGGCTGTCTTATTACAAATTGAATTTTTCCATTTAAATTATGGAAAAATTTAATTAAAAACTTTGGAAAAATTAAAAAAAAATAAAAATTGATGCATCCGGTAAATTTTTTTCGGAATTTTTTTTGAGGGTCCTAGTGATTTAGGACATGACCATAGTTTATTCTAATAATGTCTAGTAGGTTTATACATACTTAGTTGGGCTTTAATAATCGCCCAAGGCCCAGAATTCAAAATCGGGCATTCCAGCTTTGGAGGAAGTGGGAGAAAACCTCATCAATTATACTTGGCTATAGGCAAAGCATAATTGTCAAGGACAAAAAAACTCCTTGGAATACCGTAGTTGAAATTCTACGTCTTAGGAGACCGAACCATTCAAAACACCCTACTAGCACATTTTATTACAAATTCCATGGGGCCATGGTCATAATTATTCAAAACAAAAACTGACTAGCCAAAATTGGCTAGTCACAAAGGCGGATCATCTGATACACTGGAAACAAACATTTATCATGTTTTTCAAATGGTGGCTCCTCAAGTAACCCAACTATGGTACAAATAAGTTGGCAACACTCCCCTTCCCCTGCTGCCGCTCCCAAAGAAGACTTTGAGAACGCTAACATGTGTTTACAACAACATTAAGAAACGTTAGCAGAGATAAAACGAAGAAGAGATAATTAACTTACATTTTGAAGATGAAAAAAATTAGAAGACGGACATACTTATTTCAAACAGTTTCTAAGAAAGTATCTTGAAAAAGAGTTAATAGGTATTTGGCATACATGGTTGTAGAATAATTATCATAAATCTCTTAGAAGTTTTGCTTTTCTTTAATGAAACTGCACATGTTGCAAAAGTTTCTCGAAAAACCACAAGCTTCATTTAGGAAAGGAAAAAGGTGGGCACTAAAGATAATTTGGAATTTAACTGAAAGAAAGAGATAAGAGCGAGGCGCTGTTGACTGATCAACCCCATAGCTACAGTCTATAGGATGCGATAACTAAGATAAGTATTTTGAAGCAAAGAAATGAAAAAAGGAATGAATGAGTAATTCGATCTAGGAACATGTCAACTCGAGTCGGCCCCTACTCAAGACAACGACCTAGAGTGAGCCATTCACTAGAAATGTGATTAAATAAAGCAGTGACTAATTCGATCCAAGGAGAAGTTATGTTGATGTATGCCCTAACCAACGTAGAGGGATTTAGACATGGACATGACGACCGAAGTGGAAGCTATCGAAATGAGAGTAGAAAAAGTAAGGGTTGATGGGCAGTCCACAGTCTAAGAACATGTCAACTTGAGTTGGGTCCTACTTTAGACAGTGACCTAGAGTGAGGAATTCACTAGGAATGAGATTAAAGAAAGCAAGTGACTAATTCGATACAAGAAGAAGTTATGTCGACTCACGTCCTACCCAAGAGGTATGACCTAGAGGGATTTAGACATTGACATGGCGACAAAAAAGAAAGCTACCGAAATGAGAGAAGCGAAAGTAAGGATTGATGGGAGCTCCACAGTAGAATCACATGCATTTGCTCACGATGTTGGAACCCATGGAAGTATGAAAACGATGGTAATCGCAACACCCGTTTTCCATGGGAATGCTCCCCCTCCCATTTCCCAGCTTCAGCTCCTGCTTCCTAAGAACCGTTTGAGAACGCTCACTTGTGTTTAAAACAACACCTAGAAACATTTGCAGAGATAGAATGAAGAAAAGCTAATTAACTTACACATGGTTGTAGAATAGTTGCCACAAATCTCTTAGAAGTTTTGCTTTGCTTCAATGAACTTGCACATGTTACACAAGTTTCTCGAAAATCCACAAACCTGATTTAGGAAAGGAAAAAGGTGGACACTAGAGATTATCTGAAATTTCAGCGAAGGAAAACGATCATAGCGAAGAGTTGTTGAGTGATCGACCCCATAGCTCTAGTCTCCAAGATGCGATAATCGAGATAAGTATCTTAAAAAAAGTAAATAAATGAATGGAAGAATGATTAATTCAATCTAGGAACATGTCAACTCGAGAGAACGACCTAGAGTGGGGAATTAACTAGGAATGAGATTAAAGAAAGCAGCGACTAATTTGATCCAAGAAGAAGTTATGTCGACTTATAGGGATTCAGGCATTGACACGACAACCAAGTAGGAAGCTATTGGAATTAGAGTAGAGAAAGTAAGGATTGATGGGCGCTCCACAGTAGAGTCCCCTCCATTTGCTAATGATGTTGAAACTGATTAATGTATGAAAATGATGATAATCGCAAGACCTGTTTTGCATTGGAATGCTCCCTCCATTCTTCCTCTGCTCCTGCTCCCAAAGAAGACTTTGAGAACGCTCACCTGTGTTTACAACAACACCAAAAAACGTTAGCAAAGAAAGAACGAAGAAGAGGTAATTAACTTACATTTTGAAGATGAAAAAAGTTGGATGACGAATATACTTATTTGAAATGGTTGTTAAGAAACTAACTTGCTAACTTGTTGAAATGTATTAGATATACATTGTTGTAGAATATTTCCCATAACTGTCTTAGAAGTTTCACATTTCCTCAATGAACCTGCACATGTTTCAAAAGTTTCTTGCGAAACCACAAGTCTTCATTACAAAAGGAAAAAGGAGGACACTAAAGATGATCTGAAATTTCAACGAAGGAAAGAGATGAGGGAGATGAGTTGTTGAGTGATCAATCCCATAGCTGCAGTCTATGGGATGTGATAACTAAGATAAGTATTTTAAAGCAAATAATTAGAAGAATGGAAGAATGAGTAATTCGATATAGGAACATGTCATCTTGAGTCGGGCCCTACTCGAGAGAATGACCTAGAGTGAGTAATTCACTAGGAATGCGATTAAAGAAAGCACTGAATAATTCGATTCAAGAAGAAGTTATGTCGACTTATGCTCTACCTAAGAGGTATGTCTTAGATAGATTCAGGCATTTGACACATCGACCAAAGAGGAAGCTACCGAAATGAGAGTAGAGAAAGTAAGAGTTGATGGGCGCTCCACAGTAGAGTCACCTACATTTGCAAACGATGTTGGAACCGATTGAGGTATGAAAATGATGGTAATCGCAATACCTGTTTTGCGTGGGAATGTTTCCTCTCCCCTTCCCCTGCTTCTGCTCCTGAATAAGACTTTAAGAACATTCACTTGTGTTTACAACAACACCAAGAAAACGTTAGCAGAGATAGAACAGAGAAGAGCTAATTAACTTACATTTTAAAGAGAAAAAGAGTTTAGAGACAAAAATACTTATTTGAAACAATGTGTTAAGAAACTAACTTGAAAAGTTGTTGATATAGGTGTTAAACATACATGGTTGTAGAATAGTTGGCACAACTCTCTTAGAAGTTTTACTTTGCTTCAGTGAACCTGCACATTTTACAAAAGTTACTCGGAAAACCACAACCCTAATTTAGGAAAGGAAAAAGGTGGACACTCGAGATGATCTGAAATTTCAGCGAAGGAAAGCGATCAGAGCGAAGAGTTGTTGAGTAATCGACCCCATAGCTAAAGTCTACAGTATGCGAGAATCAAGATAACTATATTAAAACAAAGAAATGGAAGAATGCTCCTTCTCCCCTTTCCCAGCTGTCGCTCCCACACAAGACTTTGAGAACGCTAACCTGTGTTTACAACAACACTAAGAAACGTTAGCAGAGATAGAACGAAGAAGAGCTAATTAAGTTCCATTTTGAAGATGAAAAAAGTTAGAAGACGGACATACTTATTTCAAACAGTTGTTTACGAAAGTATTTCGAAAAGTGTTGATAGGTATTAGACATACATGGTTGTAGAATAATTACCATAAATCTCTTAAAAGTTTTACTTTTCTTCAATGAACCTGCACATGTTGCAAAAGTTTCTCGAAAAACCACAAGCCTGATTTAGTAAAGGAAAAAGGTGGACAATAAAGATGATCTGAAATTTCAGTGAAAGAAAGAGATGAGAGCAAGGCATTGTTGAGTGATCGACCCGATAGAAGCAGTCTACAAGATGCGATAACTAAGATAAGTATTTTAAAGAAAAGAAATGGAAGAAGGGATGAATGAGTAATTCGATCTAGAAACATGTCAACTCGAGTCGGGCCCTACTCGAGACAATGACCTAGAGTGAGCCATTCACTAGGAATGCGATTAAAGAAAGCAGTGACTAATTCGATCCAAGAAGAAGTTATGTCGATTTATGCCCTACCTAAGAGGTACGTCCTAGAGGGATTCGAGCATTGACACGATGACCAAAGAGGAAGCTACTGAAATGAGAGTAGAGAAAGTAAGGGTTGATGGGCGTTCCACAGTCTAGGAACATGTCAACTCGAGTCGGGCCCTACTCTACACAACGACCTAGAGTGAGACATTCACAGGGAATGAGATTAAAGAAAGCAAGTGACTAATTTGATCCAAGACAAAGTTATGTCAACTCATGCCCTCCTCAATAGGTACGACCTAGAGGGATTCAGGCATTGAGAGTAGAGAAAGTAAGGGTTGATGGGCACTCTACTATATAGTGACCTACATTTACTAACGATATTGAAATCGATTGATGTATGAAAATGATGGTAATCACAAGACCTGTTTTGCGTTGGAATGGTCCCTTTCTCATTCCCCTGCTCCCACTCCCAAACAAGACTTTGAGAATGCTCACCTGTGTTTACAACAACACCAAGAAACATTAGTAGAGATAGAATGAAGAAGAGCTAATTAACTTACATTTTGAAGATGAAAAAAGTTGGAAGATAAATATACTTATTTGAAACGGTTGCTAAAAAACTAACTTGCTAAAGAGAGTAAATGTAATAGATTTACATGGTTGTAGAATAATTGTCATAGCTGTCTTAGAACTTTTACTTTTTCTCAATGAACTTGCACATGTTGCAAAAGTTTCTTGCAAAACCACAAGTATTTAGTACAAAAGGAAAAAGAAGGACACTAGAGATGATCTGAAATTTCAGCGAGGGAAAGAGATGAGGGGAATGAGGTGTTGAGTGAGCGACGCCATAGATGCAGTCTACGAGATGCGATAACTAAGATAAGTATTTTAAAGCAAAGAAATGGAAGAAGGAAAGAATGAGTAATTCGATCTAGGAACATGTCATCTCGAGTCAAGCCCCACTCGAGAGAACGACATAGAGTGAGGAATTCGCTAGGAATGTAATTAAAGAAAGTAGTGAATAATTCGATTCAAGAAGAAGTTATGTGGACTTGTGCCCTACCCCAAGAGGTACAACCTAGAGGGATTCAGGCATTGACACAGTGACCAAAGAGGAAGCTACCGAAATGAGAGTAGAGAAAGTAAGGGTTGATGGGTGCTCCAAAGTAGAGTCACCCACATTTTCTAACGATGTTGGAACCGATTGAGTATGAAAATGATGGTAATCGCTAGGCCTGTTTTGCATGGGAATGTTCCCTCTCCCCTTTCCTGGCTCCCACTCTCAAATAAGACTTTGAGAACGCTTACCTATTTTTCTAGCAAGACTATGAAATGTTAGCAGAGATATAACGAAGAAGAGCTAATTAACCTACATTTTGAAGAGAAAAAGAGTTTGGAGATGGAAATAATTAGTTGAAAGAGTTTGCTAAGAAACTAACTTGAAAAACTGTAGATATACGTGTTAAACTTACATGGTTGTAGAATAGTTGCCACAACTCTCATAGAAGTTTTACTTTGCTTCAATGAACTGAAAAGTTTCTTGAAAAATTAGAAGCCTGATTTAGAAAAAGAAAATGGTGGACACTGGAGATGATTTGAAATTTCAGCGAAGGAAAGCGACCAAAGCGAAGAGTTGTTGAGTGATCGAAGCCATAGCTGCAGTCCACCGGATGCGATAATCAAGAGAAGTATATTAAAACGAAGAAATGGAAGAATGAGTAATTCGATCTAGGAACATGTAATTCGACCTTGGAATGAGATTAAAGAAAGCAATGACTAATTCGATCCAAGAAGAATTTATGTCGACTTATGCCCTACCTAAGAGGTTCGACCTAAAGGGATTTGGGCATTCACACAATGATCAAAGAGGAAACTACTAAAATGAAAGTAGAGAAAGTAATTGTTGATGGGCGCTCCACAGTAGCATCACCTACATTTGCTAACGATGTTGGAACCATTTCAAGTATGAAAATGATGGTAATCGCAAGAGCTGTTTTGTATGGGAAGGCTCCTTCTCCCCTTCCCTCATTGCCGCTCCCAAAGAAGACTTTGAGAACGCTAACCTGTGTTATAACAACACCAAAAAACGTTAGCAGAGGTATAATGAAGAAGAGTTAATTAACTTACATTTTGAAGATGAAAAACATTAGAAGATGTACTTACTTATTTCAAACAGTTCGTAAAAAAGTAAATTGAAAACGTGTTGATAGGTATTAGACATACATGGTTGTAGAATAGTTACCACAACTCTCTTAGAAGTTTTACTTATCTTCAATGAACCTGCACATCTGGAAATTTTTTTTTGAAAAACCACAAGCATGATTTAGGAAAGGAAAAAGGTGGACAGTAAAGATGATCTGAAATTTCAGTGAAAGAAAAAAATGAGAACGAGGCGTTGTTGAGTGATCGACACCATAGTTGCAGTCTACAGGATGCGATAACTAAAATAAGTATTTTTAAGCAAAGAAATGGAAGAAGGGATGAATGAGTAATTCAGTCTAGGAACATGTCTACTCGAGTCGGGCCCTACTCGAGAGAACGACCTAGAGTGAGCCATTCACTAGGAATGCATTTTGACTAATTCGATCTAAGAAGAAGTTATGTTGATTGATGCCCTACTGAAGAGGTACGTCCTAGAGGGATTCAAGCATTGACACGACGAACAAAGAGGAAGATACCGAAATGAGAGTAGAGAAGGTAAGGGTTGATGGGTGCTCCATAGTCTAGGAACATGTCAACTCTAGTCGGGCCCTACTCTAGAAAATGACCTAGAGTGAGGAATTCACTGGGAATGAGATTAAAGAAAGTAAGTGACTATTTCGATACAAGAAGAAGTTATGTCAACTCATGCCCTACCCAATAGGTATGACGTAGAGGGATTTATACATTGACATGGTGACCAAAGAGGAAGCTTGATCCAGATGGAGATCGGTGGCCACCCACCTATTCCACTAGCTCAAAACAATTGTCCATTGTGGTAGTTCTCTAGTTATTTTTCTACAGTTTTTCAAGTCCCAAAATTTCGGGGCTGTTTTGAGGCCCTAAACGACGTTTTTTGGAGATTCGGGACCAAATGGTTGCCAGCGGCATGCATTTGGCCGACCAAAAGTTGTAAAGCTTAGATAGACCTTTCCAACGAGCTATCAAATGCCAAATCGGAGATCGTATGCAAAAGTTATGACCCCAGGAAGTTGACTGTTCAACTTACCACCGCGGGGCCGCAAACTTTATGACGGTTCATCTTCTAGGGTTACGTTTTGGAATTTTGGGGTTCTCACCTCATTCTTATTATAAACAGGCCCCTTTGGCCTCATTTTGTATTCAACTTGGCACGGATGAGCATAGCAGCCACATCTCTTCTCAGAGATAGCTACCACCATTCTAGCAATTGTATTACAGTCTGTTCTATTTCTTCCATTTAATAGAATATTTGTTTACTGTATCTCTATTATCTTTGCAAAATGTCTGTTATAATGACTCTGTATATGTTCTTTCATTTCGTTCACACATAAATCTGGATCAGTGGTATCAGAGCAATCTGCTCTTTGATTGTTTCTCAGCGTATGTCCCCGATGAGGTTCGAGTACAGAGAGTTTGGTCTCGAACTAGTTTCACTTGATCATTCTCGTCGTTCCAAGCAACCTCCCATGGTGGAAGAAAAGAGAGACGACGGAGCAAGAGATCCTATCAAGTCCCTGCTTGAGGAAGCCCTCGAGCGACAGAGGAACGAGATGATGGATGGTTTCACCCAAATCCTTCAGCGAATGCCGGCAATGGCAAGTGCATCTTCAACGAGCAGTCGGTTTGGGGATGCAACTCCCTTTAAGGTACAAGTTAACTTTGATATTCCTTTATTTGAAGACAATATTGATGTAGATGCCCTGGATAATTGGTTGAATGTTCTAGAAGGGTATTTCTCTATCCACAATTTTTCCGACAGAGAAAAGATTACCTTTGCGCTCCTTAAGGCAGTCCCCCATGTCCAAAATTGGTGGGGTACTTATTGTGAGCAAAACTCATCAGAGGAGTCTGGAATGTTTGAAACAAATCCCACTTGGGCCTCTTTCATAGATTCCGTGAGGGAACAGTATTACCTTGTGGGAAACTATGATGACCAGTACACAAAATGGACCATTCTGCATCAAGAAAGGGACCAGACGGTGTCGGAGTACACCAACAAATTTCATACCTTGCGTACAAAGCTAAGTATCAAGGACTCCGAGCGACACCTGATTCTGAAATATCGCAGTGGTCTATATCGGTACATCCAAACTGAGATGGACTTCCTCGACATCTCTTCACTTGGATCCGCCTATCGTTATGCTGTCAAAATTGAGGAGAAATTTCGACAAAAGAACAAGCGAGACTCTGGACCTGCGCACCCAACGCAGAAGCAAGGCAAGGGAAACCCTGGCCCGCAAAACACAGGACAAGGAAAAGACAACTAGTCCCCGCCACAAGCAAAGAAGGGAGATGGAAAGACAAAGAAGGACACTGGTAAGTGGTGCGAATTTCATAAAAGCCCTTGGCACAACACTGAAGAATGTCGCTCAAAGCAGTCATTAGTGGCCGAGATCAAATCTTCAAAATCAGATCCCAATTCTGATTCTGAACCCAATGCCATAGCCGCATACAATGGGAGGCGGATCATTGATGTAGACCCCATTGCCACTGTTGTTACCACACAGATTCAACTTGAGGATCCTGAAGAGTCAGAGGCAAAGGAGCGCCTATTCCACTCGCAGATGTGGGTGAGGGGATGCCTCTACATTTTGTTGTTGACAACAGCAGCCAAAAGAACCTGATCTCAGCAGAAGTCGTTAAGAGATTGGAGCTTCCGACAACACTACACCCGCAACCTTAAAGCATCGGTTGGCTAAGCCAAGGACGAGGTATCTGCATTACTCAACAATGCCTCCTACCATATGGCATCAAGCCTTTCAAAGATGAGGTACTGTGTAATGTGGCCACACTTGAAGTCTATGATGTTCTTTTAGGACAACCATATATGTGGAAGCGTCATGCTGTATATGAGTCACGGCCTCGCAGTGTCATTGTTACTTTGGGAGGAAAACTCTATCGAATACCAGAGACCGTTGCACCTAACAAAGCCTCGCAAGATAGGAAGATAGGCTCCCACATCAGAAAATTATTCCTCTTAACAATTGCGTCTGAAGGAGAACATAAGATCACAGAGATCTCCACCCCCTTTGCACAGGATGTCTTTGCTCATCAGACACAAGAAGAAGACAGAGCCAGTGTTTCCTCATCTATCCGAGTACCTCTACGATGCAAGGCCACGCATTCAAGGTCTTCATCCAGAAACAAATCCTCCATACAACAATTACATCCCTCTCGGGATGTCAAAGAAAGGAAGCCTCTTCACTTCAACAAATGTCGCACCAGGAGATCAACTCAACACACAGTTTGAGAGATGATACAGTATTCGACGCAATGGAGACCATTGCTTCCTAAGGAGGGAGGATTGATCCAGATGGAGATCGATGGCTACCCACCTATTTCACTGGCTCAAAACAATTGTCCATTGTGGCAGTTCCCTAGTTATTTTTCTACAGTTTTTCGGGTCCCAAACTTTCAGGGCCGTTTTTTGGAGATTCGGGGCCAAATGGTTGCCATCGGCATGCATTTGGTCGACCAAAAGTTGTAAAGCTTAGATAGACTTTTCCAACGAGCTATCGAACGCCCAAATCGGAGATCGTATGCAAAAGTTATGACCCCGGGAAGTTGACTGTTCAACTTACCACCGTGGAGCTGCAAACTTTATGACGGTTCATCTTCTAGGGTTACGTTTTGGACTTTTGGGGTTCTCACCTCATTCTTTATAAATAGGCCCCTTTGGCCTCATTTGTATTCAGCTTGGCATGGATGAGCGTAGCAGCCACATCTTTTCTCAAAGATAACTACCACCATTCTAGCAATTGTATTACAGTCTGTTCTATTTCTGCCATTTAATAGAATATTTGTTTACTGTATCTCTATTATCTTTGCAAAATGTCTGTTATAATGACTCTGTATATGTTCTTTCATTTCGTTCACATATAAATCCAGATCAATGCTACCGAAATGAGAGAAGATAAAGTAAGGATTGATGGGAGCTCCACAGTAGAGTAACCTGCGTTTGCTAACGATGTTGGAACCGATGGAGGTATGAAATCGATGGTAATCACAACACCCGTTTTCCATGGGAATGCTCTCCTTCCCATTTCCGAGCTCCAGCTCGCGCTCCCTAAGAACCCTTTGAAAATTCTCACATGTGTTTACAACAACACCAAGAAACGTTAGCAGAGATAAAATGAAGAAAAAGTAATTAACTTACACATGGTTGTAGAATAGTTGCCATAACTCTTTTAGAAGTTTTACTTTGCTTCAATGAACCTGCAAATGTTACAAAAATTTCTCGAAAATCCACAAGCCTGATTTAGTAAAGGAAAAAATTAAACACTTGAGATGATTTGAAATTTCAGCGAAGGAAAATGATCAGAGCGAAGAGTTGTTGAGTGATCGACACCATAATTGCAGTCTACGGGATGAGATAATCAAGCTAAGTATATTAAAACAAAGAAATGGAAGAATGAGTAATTCGAACTAGGAACATGTCAACTCGAGTCTGGCCTACTTGAGAGAATGACCCAGAGTGAGGAATTAACTAGGAATGAGATTAAAGAAAGCAGTGACTAATTCAATCCAAGAAGAAGTTATGTCGACTTATGCCATACCCAAGAGGTGCGACTTACATGGATTCATGCATTCACACGACGACCAAAGAGGAAGCTACTGAAATGAGAGTAGAGAAAGTAAGGGTTGATGGGTGCTCCAGAGTAGAGGCACCTACATTTGCTAACTTTGTTGAAACCGATTGACGTATGAAAATGATGGTAATTGCAAAATGTTTTGCATTTGAATGCTCCCTTTCTTCTTCCCTTGCTCCCGCTCCCAAAGAAGACTTTGAGAACTCTCACCTGTGTTTACAACAACACCAAGAAACGTTAGCAGAGATAGAATGCATAAGAGGTAATTAACTTACATTTTGAATATGAAAAAAGTTGGAAGACGAATATATTTATTTAAAATGGTTGCTAAGAAACTAACTTGCTAACGTGTTGAAATGTATTAGATATACATGGTTGTAGAATAATTGCCATAGTTGTCCTAGAAGTTTTACTTTTTCTCAATGAACCTGCACATGTTGCAAAAGTTTCTCATGAAACCACAAGTCTTCACTACAAAAAGAAAAAGGAGGACACTAGAGATGATCTGAAATTTCAGCTAAGGAAAGAGATGAGGGAGATGAGTTGTTGAGTGATCGACCCCATAGTTGTCGTATACGAGATGCGATAACTAATATATGTATTTGAAAGCAAAGAAATGGAAGAAGGGAATAATGAATAATTCGATCTATAAACATGTCATCTCGAGTCGGGCCCCACCCAAGAGAACGACCTAGAGTGAGGAATTAACTAGGAATGCAATTAAAGAAAGAAAAAGTTAGAAGACATATATACTATTTCAAACAGTTGCTAAGAAAGTAACTTGAAAAAATGTTGATAGGTATTGGACATACATGGTTGTAGAATAGTTACTACAACTCACTTAGAATTTTTGCTTTTCTTCAATGAACCTGCACATGTTGCAAAAGTTTCTCGAAAAACCACAAGCTTGATTTAGGAAAGCAAAAAGATGGACACTAAAGATGATCTGAAATTTCAGTGAAAGAAAGAGATGAGAGCGAGGAGTTGTTGAGTGATCGGTCCCATAGCTGCAGTGTACAGGATGTGATAACTAAGATAAATATTTTAAAACAAAGAAATGGAAGAAGGGATGAACGAGTAATCTGATCTAGGAACATGTCAACTCAAGTCGAGGCCTACTCGAGACAACGACGTAGAGTGATCCATTCACTAAGAATGCAATTAAAAAAAGTAGTGACTAATTTGATCCAAGAAGAAGTTATGCCGACTTATGCCATACCCAAGAGGTACGACCTAAAGGGATTCAGGCATTGACACGAAGACCAAAGAGGACGCTACTGAAATTATATTAGAGAAAGTAAGGGTTGATGGGCGCTCCACAGTAGAGTCACCTACATTTGCTAACGATGTTGAAACCGATTGATGTATGAAAATGATGGTAATCACAATACCTATTTTGCATTGGAATGCTCCCTCTCTCCTTCCCCTATTCCCGCTCCCAAATAAGACTTTGAGAATGCTCACCTATGTTTACAACAACAACAAGAAACGTTAGCAGACATAGAACGAAGAAAAGGTTAATTAACTTACATTTTAAATATGAAAAAAGTTGGAAGACGAATATACTTATTTGAAATGGTTGCTAAGAAACTTATTTCCAAAAGAGAGTAAAGGTATTATTAGATATACATGGTTGTAGAATAATTGTCAGAGTTGTCTTAGAAGTTTTACTTTTCCTCAATGAACCTGCAAATGTTGCAAAATTTTCTCACGAAACCACCAGTTCTTCAGTACAAAAGGAAAAAGGAGGACACCGGAGATAATCTGAAATTCAAGTGAGGGAAAGAGATGAGGGAGATGAGTTGTTTAGCGATCGACCCCATAGCTGCAGTCTACAAGATGTGATAACTAAGATAAGTAATTTAAATCAAAGAAATAGAAGAAGTGAAGAATGAGTAAGACGATCTAGGAACATGTCATCTCGAGTCGGGCCCTACTTGAGAGAACGACCTAGAGTGAAGAATTACCTAAGAATGAGATTAAAGAAAGCAATGACTAATTCGATCCAAGAAGAAGTTTTGTCGACTTACGCCTTACCCAAGACGTATGACCTAAAGGGATTCGGGCATTCAAACAACGACCAAAGAAGAAGCTACCGAAATGAGAGTAGAGAAAGTAAGGGTTGATGGACGCTCCACAGTAGCGTCACCTATATTTGCTAACGATGTTGGAACCGATTGAGGTATGAAAATGATGGTAATCACAAGACCTGTTTTGCATGGGAATGCTCCTTCTCCCCTTCCCTCGCTGCTGCTCCCAAAGAAGACTTTGAGGACCCTAACCTGTGTTATAACAACACCAAGAAACGGTAGCAGAGATAGAACGAAGAAGAGCTAATTAACTTACATTTTGAAGATGAAAAAAGTTAGAAGACGTACATACTTATTTCAAATAGTTCCTGAGAAAGTAAATTGGAAAAGTGTTGATAGGTATAAGACCTCCACACCCTCTGCACAAGGTGTCTCTGCTCATCAAACACAAGAAGAAGACAGAGCTATTGTTTCCTCGTCTATTCGAGTACCTCTATGATGCAAGGCCACGCATTCAAGGTCCTCATCCAGAAACAAATCCTCCACACAACAATTACAGCCCTCTCGGGATGTCAAAGAAAGGAAGCCTTTTCACTTCAATAAATGTCGCACCAAGAGATCAACTCAACACACAATTCGAGAGATGATACGGGATTTGACGCAATGGAGACCATTACTTCCTAAGGAGGGAGGATTGATCCAGATGGAGATCGATGGCCACCCACCTATTCCATTGGCTCTAAACAATTGTCCATTGTTGCAGTTCCCTAGTTATTTTTCTACAGTTTTTCGTGTCCCAAACTTTTGGGGCCGTTTTGAGGCCCTAAACGACGTTTTCTGGAGATTCGGGGCCAAATGGTTGCCACTGACATGCGTTTGATTGACCAAAAGTTGTAAAGCTTAGATAGACATTTCCAACGAGCTATTGAACGCCCAAATCGGAGATCGTATGCAAAAGTTATGACCTCGAGAAGTTGACTGTTCAACTTACCACCGTGGGGCCGCAAACTTTATGATGGTTCAGCTTCTAGGGTTACGTTTTGGACTTTTGGGGTTCTCACCTCATTCTTATTATAAATAAGCCCCTTTGGCCTCATTTTGTATTCAGCTTGGCACGGATGAGTGTAGCAGCCACATCTCTTCTCAGAGATAGCTACCACCATTCTAGCAATTGTATTACAGTCTGTTCTATTTCTGCCATTTAATAGAATATTTGTTTACTGTATCTCTATTATCTTTGCAGAATGTCTGTTATAATGACTCTGTATATGTTCTTTCATTTTGTTCACACATAAATCCGGATCAAAGCTACCGAAATGAGAGAAGATAAAGTAAGGATTGATGGGAGCTCCACAGTAGAGTAACCTGCGTTTGCTAACGATGTTGGAACCGATGGAGGTATGAAATCGACGGTAATCACAACACCCGTTTTCCATGGGAATGCTCTCCCTCCCATTTCCGAGCTCCAGCTCGTGCTCCCTAAGAACCCTTTGAGAATTCTCACATGTGTTTACAACAACACCAAGAAACGTTAGCAGAGATAAAATGAAGAAAAAATAATTAACTTACACATGGTTGTAGAATAGTTGCCACAACTCTTTTAGAAGTTTTACTTTGCTTCAATGAACCTGCAAATGTTACAAAAATTTCTCGAAAATCCACAAGCCTGATTTAGTAAAGGAAAAAATTGAACACTTGAGATGATCTGAAATTTCAGCGAAGGAAAACGATCAGAGCGAAGAGTTGTTGAGTGATCGACACCATAATTTCAGTCTACGGGATGAGATAATCAAGCTAAGTATATTAAAACAAAGAAATGGAAGAATGAGTAATTCGATCTAGGAACTTGTCAACTCGAGTCAGGCCCTACTTGAGACACAAACGTAGAGTGAGCCATTCACTAGGAATGCATGGTGACTAATTTGATCCAAGAAGAAGTTATGTCATTTGATGCCCTACCCAAGACGTATGTCCTAGAGGGATACGGGCATTGACACGACAAGCAAAGAGGAAGCTACCGAAATGAGAGTAGAGAAAGTAAGGGTTGATGAGCGCTCCAAAGTTTAGGGACATGTTAACTCTAGTCAAGCCCTACTCTAGACAATGACCTAGAGTGAGGAATTCACTGGGAATGAGGTTAAAGAAAGCAGGTGACTAATTCGATAGTAGAAGAAGTTATGTTGACTCATGCCCTCCCCAATAGGTACGACCTAGAGGGATTCAGACATTGATGTGGCGACGAAAGAGGAAGCTACCGAAATGAGAGAAGAGAAAGTAAGGATTGATGGGATCTCCATAGTAGAGTCAACTGCATTTGCTAACGATGTTGGAATCCATGGAGGTATGAAAACGATGGTAATCGCAACACCCGTTTTCCATGGGAATGCTCCCCCTTCCATTTCCTAGCTCTAGCTCCTGCTCCCTAAGAGCCCTTTGAGAATGCTTACCTGTGTTTACAACAACACCAGGAAGCGTTAGCAGAGATAAAATGAAGAAAAGATAATTAACTTACACATGGTTGTAGAATAGTTTTTTTTTTGTTGGCAAAGTGGTGGAACCCCTCTGACTAGCAGGGTTGGCATTAGCTAAGTAACCATGAACCAGGGGCATCTAAGCCGTCAAAATCACCTAGGGATCGTACCCGGCCTGGACAGCAGCAACCCTTAACATGGTTGGATTTTTTTGTATCCGATTGGATTAAAACCGATGACCTTTCAGCTTAGGGGGCGTCTTAACCATACCCCGCCACCAACTGTTCTACATCTCACAGATACATGGTTGTAGAACAGTTGCCATAACTCTTTTAGAAGTTTTACTTTGCTTCAATGAACCTGCACATGTTACAAAAGTTTCTCGAAAATCCACAAGCCTGATTTAGGAAAGGAAAAATGTGGACACTGAAGATAATCTGAAATTTTAGGGAAGGAAAATGATCAGAGCGAAGAGTTGTTGAGTGATCGACCCCATAGTTGCAGTCTACGAGATGAGATAATCAAGATAAGTATATTAAAACAAAGAATTGGAAGAATGGAAGAATGAGTAATTCGATCTAGGAACATGTCAACTCAAGTCAGGCCCTACTTGAGAGAACCACCTAGAGTGAGGAATTAACTAGGAATGAGATTAAAGAAAGCAGTGACTAATTCGATCCAAGAAGAATTTATGTCGACTTATGCGATACTCAAGATGTACGACCTACAGGGATTTAGGCATTGACACGACAACCAAAGAGGAAGCTATCGAAATGAGAGTAGAGAAAGTAAGGGTTGATGGACGCTCTAGAGTAGAGTCACCCACATTTGTTAACTATGTTGAATCCGATTGACGTATGAAAATGATGGTAATCGCAAGACCTGTTTTGTATTTGAATGCTCCCTCTCTTCTTCCCTAGCTCTCACTCCCAAAGAATAATTTGATAACGCTCACCTGTGTTTACAACAACACGAAGAAACGTTAGCAGAGATAGAATGAGGAAGGGGTAATTAACTTTCATTTTGAAGAAGAAAAAAGTTTGAAGACGAATATACTTATTTGTAGTAATGGCCATAGCTATCTTAGAAGTTTTACTTTTCCTTAAGCACATTTCGCAAAATTTTCTCGTGAATCCACAAGTCTTTACTACAAAAGGAAAAATGAGGACTCTGGAGATGATCTGAAATTTCAGCGAAGGAAAGAGATAAGGGAGATGAGTTGTTGAGTGATTAACTCCATAGCTGCAGTCTATAGGATGCGATAACTAAGATAAGTATTTTAAACCAAAGAAATAGAAGAAGGGGAAAAATGAGTAATTTGATCTAGAAACATGTCATCTCGAGTCGGGCCCTACTCAAGAGAATGACTTAGAGTGAAGAATTCACTAAGAATGCGATTAAAGAAAGAAAAAGTTGGAAGACATACATATTAATTTCCTACAGTTGCTAAGAAAGTAACTTGAAAAAATATTGATAGGTATTGGACATACATGGTTGTAGAATAGTTACCAGAACTCTCTTAGAATTTTTACTTTTCTTCAATGAACCTGAACATGTTGCAAACGTTTCTCGAAAAACCACAAGCCCGATTTAGGAAAGCAAAAAGGTGGACACTAAAGATGATCTTAAATTTCAGCGAAAGAAAGAGATGAGAGCGAGGAGTTGTTGAGCGATTGATCCCATAGCTGCAGTCTACAGGATGCGATAACTAAAATAAGTATTTTACAGCAAAGAAATGGATGAAGAGATGAATGAGTAATCTGATCTAGGAACATGTCAACTCGAGTCAAGTCCTACTCGAGACAACAACTTAGAGTGATCCATTCAGTAAGAATACGATTAAAGAAAGAAGTGACTAATTTGATCCAAGAGGTACGTCCTAGAGGGATTCAAGGATTGAAATGATGACCAAAGAGGAAGCTACCGAATTGAGAATAGAGAACATAAGGGTTGATGGGTGCTCCATAGTCTAGGAACATTTCAACTCGAGTCAGACCCTACTCTAGACAATGACCTAGATTGAGGCATTCACTAGGAATGAGATTAAAGAATGCAAGTGACTAATTTGATCCAAGAAGAAGTTATGTTGACTCATGCCCTACCCAAGAGGTACGACCTAGAGGGATTCGGGCATTGACATGGCGACCAAAGAGGAAGCTACCGAAATGAGAGAAGAGAACGCAAGGGTTGATGGGAGATCCACAGTAGAGTCACGTGCATTTGCTAATGATGTTTGAACTCATTGAGGTATGAAAACGATTGTAATTGCAACACCTGTTTTGCATGGGAATGCTCCCCATCCCATTCCCCTGCTCTAGCTCCCGCTCCCTAAGAACCCTTTGAGAATGCTCACTTGTGTTCACAACAAAACCAAGAAATGTTAGTAGAGATAGAATGAAGAAAAGCTAATTAACTTACATTTTGAAGAGAAAAAGAGTTTGGAAACAAAAATACTTATTTGAAACAGTTTCGTAAGAAACTAACTTGAAAAAACGTTGATATAGGTGTTAAACACACATGGTTGTAGAAACATTGCCACAACTCTGTTAGAACATTTACTTTGCTTCATTAACCTGCACATGTTACAAAAGTTTCTCGAAAATCCATAAGATTGATTTAGGAAAGAAAAAATGTGGACACTGGAGATGATTTGAAACTTCAACGAAGGAAAGAGATCAGATCGAAGAGTTGTTGAGTGATCGACCCCATAGTTGCAGTCTACAGGATGCGATAATCAAGATAAGTATATTAAAACAAAGAATTGGAAGAATGGAAAAATGAGTAATTTGCTCTAGGAACATGTCAACTTGAGTCGGGCCCTACTCGAGAGAATGACCTAGAGTGAGGAATTAACTAGGAATGATATTAAAGATGATTTGAAATTTCAGCGAAAGAAAAAGATGAGAGTGAGGCATTGTTGACTTATCAACCCCAAAGATGTAGTCTACAAGATGCGATAACTAAGATAAGTATTTTAAAGCAAATAAATGGAAGAAGGGATGAATGAGTAATTCGATCTAGGAACATGTTAATTCGAGTCGGTCCCTACTCGAGACAATGTCCTAGAGTGAGCCATTCACTAGAAATGCATCATGACTAATTCGATTCAAGAGGATGTTATGCTGATTTACGCCAAACCCAAGAGGTACGTCCTAGAAGGATTCGGGAATTGACACGATGACCAAAGAGGAAGCTACTGAAATGAGAGTAGAGCAAGTAAGGGTTGATGGAGGCTCCACAGTCTAAGAATATGTCAACTCAAGTCGAGCTCTACTTTAGACAACGACCTAGAAGAAGAAGAAGTTATGTCGACTCATGCCCTACCCAAGAGGTACGACCTAGATGGTGTCAGACATTGACATGGCGACCAAAGAGGAAGCCACCGGAATGAGAGAAGAGAAAGTAAGGGTTCATGGGAGATCCAGAGTAGAGTCAACTGCATTTGCTAACGATGCTGGTACCCATGGAGGTATGAAAACGATGGTAATCGCAACACCCGTTTTCCATGGGAATACTCCCCCTCTCATTTCGCAGCGCTAGCTCCTGCTCCCTAAGAACCCTTTTAGAACTCTCACCTGTGTTTACAACAACACCAAGAAACATTAGCAGAGATAGGATGAAGAAAAGTTAATTAACTTACACATGGTTGGACACTGGAGATTATCTCAAATTTTAGTGAAGGAAAGTGATCAGAGCGAAGACTTGTTAAGTGATCGACCCCATAGCTGTAGTCTATAGGATGCAATAATCAAGATAAATATATTAAAACAAAGAAATGGAAAAATGGAAGAATGAGTAATTCGATCTAGGAACATGTCAACTCGAGTCGGGCCCTAATCGAGAGAACGAACGAGAGTGAGGAATTAACTGGGAATGAGATTAAAGGAAGAAGTGACTAATTTGATCCAAGAAGAAGTTATGTTGACTTCTGCCGTACGCAAGAGCTACGACCTATAGGGATTCGAGCATTGACACGACGACCAAGGAGGAAGCTACCGAAATGAGAGTAGAGAAAGTAAGGGTTGATGGGCGCTCCACAGTAGAGTCACTTACATTTGCTATCGATGTTGAAATCGATTGACGTATAAAAATGATGGTAATTGCAAGACTCGTTTTGTATTGGAATGGTCCCTCTCTCCTTCCCCTGCTCCCACTCCCAAAGAAGACTTTGAGAACGCTCACCTATGTTTACAAGAACACCAAGAAACGTTAGCAGAGATAGAATGAAGAAGAGCTAATTAACTTACATTTTGAAGATGAAAAAAGTTGGAAGACGAATATACTTATTTGAAAGGTTGCTAAGAAATTAACTTGCTAAAGGTATTAGATATACGTGGTTGTAGAATAATTGTCATAGCTGTCTTAGAAGTTTAACTTTTCCTCAATGAACCTGCACATGTTGCAAAAGTTTCTCATGAATCCACAAGTCTTCACTACAAAAGGAAAAAGGAGGACCCTAGAGATGATCTAAAATTTCAGTGAAGGAAAGGGATGAGAGAGATGAGTTGTTGAGTGATCAACCCCATAACTGCAGTCTACAGGATGCGATAACTAAGATAAGTATTTTAAACCAAAGAAATGAAAGAAGGGGAAGAATGAGTAATTCGATCTAGGAACATGTCATCTCAAGTCGGGCCCTACCCGAGAAAATGACCTAGAGTGAGGAATTCACTAGGAATGCGATTAAAGAAAGAAAAAGTTAGAAGACATACATATTCATTTCCTATAGTTGCTAAGAAAGTAACTTGAAAAAATATTGATAGGTATTGGACATACATGGTTGTAGAATAGTTACCACAACTCTCTTAGAATTTTTACTTTTCTTCAATGAACCTGAACATGTTGCAAACGTTTCTCGAAAAACCACAAGCCTGATTTAGGAAAGTAAAAAGGTGGACACTAAAGATGATCTTAAATTTCAGCGAAAGAAAGAGATGAGAGCGAGGAGTTGTTGAGTGATTGACCCAATAGCTGCAGTCTACAGGATGCGATAACTAAGATAAGTATTTTACAACAAAGAAATGGATGAAGAGATGAATGAGTAATCCGATCTAGGAACATGTCAACTTGAGTCAAGTCCTACTCGAGACAACCACCTAGAGTGATCCATTCACTAAGAATGTGATTAAAGAAAGAAGTGACTAATTCAATCCAAGAGGTACGTCCTAGAGGGATTCAAGGATTGAAATGACGACCAAAGAGGAAGCTACCGAATTGAGAATAGAGAACGTAAGGGTTGATGGGTGCTCCACAGTCTAGGAACATTTCAACTCGAGTCGGACCCTACTCTAGACAACAACCTAGATTGAGGCATTCACTAGGAACGAGATTAAAGAATGCAAGTGACTAATTTGATCCAAGAAGAAGTTATGTTGACTCATGCTCTACCCAAGAGGTACGACCTAGAAGGATTCGGGCATTGACATGGCGACCAAAGAGGAAGCTACCGAAATGAGAGAAAAGAACGGAAGGGTTGATGGGAGCTCCACAGTAGAGTCACGTGCATTTGCTAATGATGTTTGAACTCATTGAGGTATGAAAACGATGGTAATCGCAACACCTGTTTTGCATGCGAATGCTCCCCGTCCCATTCCCTCGCTCCAGCTCCTGCTCCCTAAGAACCCTTTGAGAATGCTCACTTGTGTTTACAACAAAACCAAGAAATGTTAGTAGAAATAGAACGAAGAAAAGTTAATTAACTTACATTTTGAAGAGAAAAAGAGTTTGGAGATGAAAATACTTATTTGAAACAATTTCCTAAGAAACTAATTTGAAAAAATGTTGATATAGGTGTTAAACACACATGGTTGTAGAAACGTTGCCACAACTCTTTTAGAACATTTACTTTGCTTCATTAACCTGCACATGTTACAAAAGTTTCTCGAAAATCCACAAGCCTGATTTAGGAAAGGAAAAAGGTGGACACTGGAGATGATTTGAAATTTCAACGAAGGAAAGCGATCAGATCGAAGAGTTGTTGAGTGATTGACCCCATAGTTGCAGCCTATAGGATACGGTAATCAAGATAAGTATATTAAAACAAAGAATTGGAAGAATGAGTAATTCGATCTAGGAACATGTCAACTTGAGTCGGGCCCTACTCGAGAGAATGACCTAGAGTGAGGAATTGACTAGGAATGATATTAAAGAAAGGAATGATATTAAAGATGATTTGAAATTTCAGCGAAAGAAAAAGATGAGAGTGAGGCATTGTTGATTGATCAACACCAAAGATGTAGTCTACAAGATGCGATAACTAAGATAAGTATTTTAAAGCAAAGAAATGGAAGAAGGGATGAATGAGTAATTCGATCTAGGAACATGTTAACTCGAGTCGGTCCCTACTCGAGACAATGTCCTAGAGTGAGCCATTCACTAGAAATGCATCGTGACTAATTTGATCCAAGAAGAAGTTATGCTGATTGATGCCCAACCCAAGAGGTACGTCCTAGAGGTATTCGGGAATTGACATGATGACCAAAGAGGAAGCTACCGAAATGAGAGTAGAGAAAGTAAGGGTTGATGGACACTCCATAGTCTAGGAATATGTCAACTTGAGTCGAGCCCTACTTTAGACAACGACCTAGAGTGAGGCATTCACTGGGAATGAGATTAAATCAAGCAAGTGACTAATTCGATACAAGAAGAATTTATGTCGACTCATGCCCTACCCAAGAGGTACGACCTAGAGGGAGTCAGACATTGACATGGCGACCAAAGAGGAAGCCACCGAAATGAGAGAAGAGAAAGTAAGGATTCATGGGAGCTCCACAGTAGAGTCATCTGCATTTGCTTACGATGTTGGTACCCATGGAGGTATGAAAATGATAGTAATCGCAACACTTGTTTTCCATGGGAATACTCCCCCTCTCATTTCACAGCGCTAGCTCCCGCTCTCTAAGAACCCTTTTAGAACTCTCACCTGTGTTTACAACAACACTAAGAAACATTAGCAGAGATAGGACGAAGAAAAGTTAATTAACTTACACATGGTTGGACACTGGAGATTATCTCAAATTTCAGCGAAGGAAAGCGATCAGAGCGAAGAGTTGTTGAGTGATTGACTCCATAGCTACAGCCTACGGGATGCAATAATTAAGATAAGTATATTAAAACAAAGAAATGAAAAAATGGAAGAATGAGTAATTCGATCTAGGAACATGTCAACTCGAGTCCGGCCCTAATCGAGAGAACGAACAAAAGTGAGGAATTAACTGGGAATGAGATTAAAGAAAGAAGTGACTAATTTGATCAAAGAAGAAGTTATGTTGACTTCTGCCATACACAAGAGCTATGACCTACAGGGATTCAAGCATTGACATGACGACCAAGGAGGAAGCTACCGAAATGAGAGTAGAGAAAGTAAGGGTTGATGGGCGCTCCACAGTAGAGTCACCTACATTTGCTATCGATGTTGAAATCGATTGATGTATGAAAATGATGGTAATCGCAAGACTCGTTTTGTATTGGAATGGTCCCTCTGTCCTTCCCCTGCTCCCACTCCCAAAGAACACTTTGAGAACGCTCACCTGTGTTTACAAGAATACCAAGAAACGTTAGCAGAGATAGAACGAAGAAGAGCTAATTAACTTACATTTTGAAGATGAAAAAAGTTGTAAGACGAATATACTTATTTGAAAAGGTTGCTAACAAATTAACTTGCTAAAGAGAGTAAAGGTATTAGATATACATATTTGTAGAATAATTTTCATAGCTGTCTTAGAAGTTTAACTTTTCCTCAATGAACCCGCACATGTCGCAAAAGTTTCTTGTGAAACCACTTGTCTTTATTACAAAAGGAAAAAGGAGTACACTCGAGATGATCTGAAATTTCAGCAAAGGAAAGAGATGAGGGAGATAAGTTGTTGAGTGATCGACCCCATAGCTGCAGTCTACGGGATGCGATAACTGAGATAAGTATTTTAAAGCAAAGAAATGGAAGAAGGGAAGAAAGAGTAATTCGATCTAGTAACATGTCATCTCGAGTCGGGCCCTACTCGAGAGAACGAACCTAGAGTGAGGAATTCACTAGGAATGCGATTAAATTAAGTAGTGAATAATTCGAACCAAGAAGAAGTTATGTCGACTGATGCCCTACCCAAGAGGTACAACCTAGAGGGATTCGACCATTGAGACAGTGACCAAAGAGGAAGCTACTGAAATGAGAGTAGAGCAAGTGAGGGTTGATGGGCGCTCCACAGTAGAGTCGCCTACATTTGCTAACGATGTTGGAATCGATTGAGGTATGAAAATGATGTTAATCGCAAGGCCTGTTTTGCATGGGAATGTTCCCTCTCCTCTTCCTCGAATCTTGCTCCCGAATAAAACTTTGAGAACGCTCACCAGTGTTTGCAACAACACCAAGAAACGTTTGCAGAGATAGAACGAAAAAGAGCTAATTAACTTACACTTTGAAGAGAAAAAGAGTTCGGAGACAGAAATAATTATTTGAAATAGTTTGCTAAGAAACTAACTTGAAAAAGTGTTGATATACATGTTAAACATACATGGTTGTAGAATAGTTGCCACAACTCTCTTAGAGGTTTTACTTTGCTTCAATGAATCTGCACATGTTACAAATGTTTTTGGAAAAACCACAAACTTGATTTAGGAAAAGAAAAAGGTGGACACTAGAGATGATTTAAAATTTCAGCAAAGGAAAGCGATCAGAGTGAAGAGTTGTTGAGTGATTGACCCCATAGCTACAGTCTACAGGATGCGATAATCAAGACAAGTATATTAAAAAAAGAAATGGAACAATGGAACAATGAGTAATTCGATATATGAACATGTCAACTCGAGTCGGGCCCTAATCGAGAGAACGACTTAGAGTGAGGAATTACTTAGGAACGAGATTAAAGAAAGCAATGACTAATTCGATCCAAAAGGAAGTTATATTGAGTTATCCCTACCTAAGAGGTATGAACTAAAAGTATTTGAGCATTCACACGACGACCAAAGAGGAAGTTACCGAAATGAGAGTAGAGAAAGTAAGGGTTGATGGACGCTCCATAGTAGCGTCACCTACATTTGCTAGAGATGTTGGAACCAATTGAGGTATGAAAAATATGTTAATCGGAAGACCTTTTTTGCATGGGAATGCTCTTTCTATCCTTCTCTCGCTGTTGATCCGAAAGAAGACTTTGACAACACTAACCTGTGTTATAACAACACTAAGAAACGTTAGCAGAGATAGAACGAAGAAGAGCTAATTAACTTACATTTGAAAGATGAAAATAGTTAGAAGATGTACATACTTAGTTCAAACAGTTGCTAAGAAAGTAACTTGAAAAAAGTTGATAGGTATTGGACATACATGGTTGTAGAATAGTTACCACAACTCTCTTAGAATTTTTACTTTTCTTCAATATCAACATTTGGAAGATTAAAACAGTTAGAAGATGTACATACTCAATTCAAACAGTTGCTAAGGAAGTAACTTGGAAAAATGTTGATAGGTATTGGACATACATGGTTGTAGAATAGTTACCACAACTCTCTTAGAATTTTTACTTTTCTTCAATGAATCTGTGCATGTTGCAAAAGTTTTTTGAAAAACCTCAAGCCTGATTTAGGAAAGCAAAAAGGTGGACACTAAAGATGATATGAAATTTCAGCGAAAGAAAGAGATGAGTGCGAAGAGTTGTTGAATGATCAACCCCATAGCTACAATCTACAGGATGCAGTAACTAAGACAAGTATTTTAAAGCAAAGAAATGGAATAAGGGATGAATGAGTAATCTGATCTAGGAACATGTCAACTCAAGTCGGGCCCTATTCAAGACAACGACCTAGAGTGAGTCATTCACTAGGAATGCGATTAAAGAAAGCAGTGACTAATTCGATCCAAAAAGAAGTTATGTCGATTTATGTCCTACCCAAAATGTACGTCCTAGAGGGATTCAGGGATTGAAACGAGGACCAAAGAGGAAGCTACCGAAATGAGAGGAAAGAAACTAAGGGTTGATGGGCGCTCCAAAGTCTAGGAACATGTCAACTTGAGTCGGGCCCTACTCTAGACAATGACCTAGAGTGAGGCATCCGCTAGGAATGAGATTAACGAAAGCAAGTGACTAATTCAATCCAAGAATAATTTATGTCGGCTCATGCCTTACCCAAGAGGTATGACCTAGAGGGATTCGGGCAATGACACGGTGACCAAAGAGGAAGCTAGCGAAATGAGAGAAGAGAAAGTAAGGGTTGATGGGAGCTCCACAGTAGAGTCACCTGCATTTGCTAACGATGTTTGAAATCATTGAGGTATGAAAACAATGGTACTCGCAACACCTGTTTTGCATGGGAATGCTCCCCTTTCCATTCCCCCGCTCCTGCTCCTGCTCCCTAAGAACCCTTTGAGAACGCTCACCTATGTTTACAACAACACCAAGAAACCTTAGTAGAGATAGAACGAAGAAAAGTTAATGAAGTTACATTTTGAAGAGGAAAAGAGTTCAGAGACGAAAATACTTATTTGAAAGAATTTGTTAAGAAACTAACTTGAAAAAGTGTTGATATAGGTGTTAAACACACATGGTTGTAGAATAGTTTCCACAGCTTTTTTAGAATTTTTTTTGCTTCAATGAACCTGCACATGTTACAAAAGTTTCTTGAAAATTCACAAGCTTGATTTAGGAAATGAAAAAGGTGGACACTAGAGATGATCTTAAACATCAGCGAAGGAAAGCAATCAGAGCGAAGAGTTGTTGAGTGATCGACCCCATAGTTGCAGTCTACAGGATGCGATAATCAAGATAAGTATATTAAAACGAGAAATAGAAGAATGAAAGAATGAGTAATTCGATCTAGGAACATGTCAACTCGAGTCGAGCCCCATTCGAGAGAACGACCTAGAGTGAGGAATTAACTAGGAATGAGATTAAAGAAAGTAGTGACTAATTCGATCCAAGAAGAAGTTATGTCGACTTATGCCATACCCAAGAGGTACGACCTAGAGGGATTCAGGCATTGACACGACAACCAAAGAGGAAGCTACTGAAATGAGAGTAGATAAAGTAAGGGTTGATGGGTGCTCCATAGTACAGTCACCTACATTTGCTAACGATATTGAAATCGATTGATGTATGAAAATGATGGTAATCGCAAGACCTGTTTTGCATTGGAATGCTCACTCTCTCCTTCCCCTGCTCCCGTTCTCAAACAAGACTTTGAGAATGCTGACCTGTGTTTACAAGAACACCAAGAAACATTAACAGAGATAGAATGAAGAAGAGCTAATTAACTGACATTTTGAAGATGAAAAAAAAGATGGAAGATGAATATACTTATTTGAAACGGTTGCTAAGAAACTAATTTGTTAAAGAGAGTAAAGGTAATAGATATACATGGTTGTAGAATAATTTTCATAGCTGTCTTAGAACTTTTACTATTCCTCAATGAACTTGCACATGTTGCAAAAGTTTCTTGCGAAACCTTAAGTATTCAGTACAAAAGGAAAAAGGATGACACTAGAGATGATCTAAAATTTTCAGCAAGGGAAAGAGATGAGGGGAATGAGTTGTTGAGTGATCGACCCCATAGCTGCAGTTTACGAGCTGCGATAACTAAGATAAGTATTTGAAAGCAAAGAAATGGAAGAAGGAAAGAATGAGTAATTCGATCTAGGAACATGTCATCTTGAGTTGGGTCCCACTCGAGAGAACGACATAGAGTGAGGAATTTGCTAGGAATGCAATTAAAGAAAGCAGTGAATAATTCGATCCAAGAAGAAGTTATGTGGACTTATGCCTTACCCCAAGAGATACGACCTAGAGGGATTCGGGCATTGACACAGTGACCAAAGAGGAAGCTACCGAAATGAGAGTAGAGAAAGGGTTGATGGGTGCTCCAAAGTAGAGTCACCTACATTTGCTAATGATGTTGGAACCGATTAAGGTGTGAAAATGATGGTAATCGCTAAACCTGTTTTGCATGGGAATGTTCCCTCTCCCCTTCCCCGGCTCCCGCTCCCGAATAAGACTTTGAGAACGCTTACCTGTTTTTCTAGCAAGACTATGAAACGTTAGTAGAGATAGAACGAAGAAGAGCTAATTAACCTACATTTTGAAGAGAAAAAAAGTGTGGAGACAGAAATAATTAGTTGAAAGAGTTTGCTAAGAAACTAACTTGAAAAACTGTTGATATACGTGTTAAACTTACATGGTTGTAGAATAGTTGCCACAACTCTCTTGGAAGTTTTACTTTGCTTCAATGAACTGAAAAGTTTCTCGAAAAACCACAAGCCTAATTTAGCAAAGGAAAAATGTGGACACTGGAGATGATTTGAAATTTCAGCGAAGGAAAGCGATCAGAGTGAAGAGTTGTTGAGTGATCTATCCCATAGCTGCAGTCTACAGGATGCGATAATCAAGAGAAGTATATTAAAATGAAGAAATGGAAGAATGATTAATTTGATCTAGGAACATCTCAACTCAAGTCGAGCCCTACTCGAGAGAACGACCTAGAGTGAGGAATTACCTAGGAATGAGATTAAAGAAAGCAGTGACTAATTCAATCCAAGAAGAATTTATGTCGACTTATGCTCTACCGAAGAGGTACGACCTAAAGGGATTTCGGCATTCACACGATGACCAAAGAAAAAGCCACCGAAATGAAAGTAGAGAAAGTAAGTGTTGATGGGCATTCCACAATAGCATCGCCTACATTTGCTAAAGATGTTGGAACCGATTGAGGTATGATAATGATGGTAATCGCAAGAGCTGTTTTGCATGGGAATGCTCCTTCTCCCTTTCCCTCGCTGCCGCTTCCAAAGAAGACTTTGAGCACGCTAACCTGTGTTATAACAACACCAAGAAACGTTAGCAGAGGCAGAACGAAGAAGAGCTAATTAATATATATTTTGAAGATGAAAACAGTTAGAAGACGTATGTACTTATTTCAAACAGTTGGTAAGAAAGTAACTTGAAAAAGTATTGATAGGTATTACACATACATGGTTGTAGAATAGTTACCAAAACTGTCTTAGAAGTTTTACTTATCTTCAACGAACCTGCACATCTGGCAAAAGTTTCTCGAAAAATGCAAGCATGATATAGAAAAGGAAAAAAGTGGACACTAAAGATGATATGAAATTTCAGTGAAAGAAAGAGATGAGAGCGAAGCGATGTTGAGTGATTGACCCCATAGCTGTAGTCTACAGGATGCGATAACTAAGATAAATATTGTAAAGCAAAGAAATGGAAGAAGAGATGAATGCGTAATTTGACCTAGGAACATGTCAACTCGAGTCTGGCCCTATTCTAGACAACGACCTAGAGTGAGCCATTCACTAGGAATGCATTGTGACTAATTCGATCAAAGAAGAAGTTATGTCGGTCGATGCCCTACCCAAGAGGTACGTCCTAGAGGGATTCGGGCATTGAGACGACGAGAAAAGAGGAAGCTACCGAAATGAGAGTAGAGAAGTAAGGGTTGATGGGCGCTCCACAGTTTAGGAACATGTCAAATCTAGTCGGGCCTTACTCTAGACAACGACCTAGAGTGAGGAATTCACTGGGAATGAGATTAAAGAAAGCAAGTGACTAATTTGATACAAGAAGAAGTTATGTCGACTCATGCTCTACCCAATAGGTATGACCTAGAGGGATTTAGACATTGACATGGCGACCAAAGAGGAATCTACCGAAATGAGAGAAGAGAAAGTAAGGATTGATGGGAGCTCCACAGTAGAGTAACCTGCATTTGTTAACGATGTTGGAACCCATGGAGGTATGAAAACGATGTTAATTGCAACACCCGTTTTCTATGGGAATGCTCCCCCTCCCATTTCCTAGCTCCAGCTCCCTAAGAACCCTTTGAGAATGCTCACCTGTGTTTACAATACCAAGAAACGTTAGCAGAGAAAAAATGAAGAAAATATAATTAACTTACACATGGTTGTAGAATAGTTGCCACAACTCTTTTAGAAGTTTTACTTTTCTTCAATGAACCTGCAAATGTTACAAAAGTTTCTTGAAAATTCACAAGCTTGATTTAGGAAAGGAAAAATGTGGACACTGGAGATGATCTGAAATTTCAGAGAAGGAAAACGATCAGAGCGAAGAGTTGTTGAGTGATCGACCCTAGTTGCAGTCTACGGGATGAGATAACTAAGATAAGTATATTAAAACAAAGAAATGGAAGAATGGAAGAATGAGTAATTCGAACTAGGAACATGTCAACTCGAGTTGGGCCCTACTCGAGAGAACGACATAGAGTGAGGAATTAACTAGGAATGAGATTAAAGAAAGCAGTGACTAATTTGATCCAAGAAGAAGTTAGGTCGACTTATGCCATACCGAAGAGGTACGACCTACAGGGATTCAGGCATTGACAAAATGATCAAAGAGGAAGCTACCGAAATGTGAGCAGAGAAAGTAAAGGTTGATGGGCGCTCCAGAGTAGAGTTACCTACATTTGCTAACTATGTTGAAACCGATTGACGTATGAAAATGATGGTAATCGCAAGACCTGTTTTGCATTTGAATGCTCCCTCTCTTCTTCCCCTGCTCTCGCTCCCAAAGAAAACTTTGAGAACTCTCACCTGTGTTTACAACAACACCAAGAAACGTTGGCAGAGATAATTCACTTACATTTTAGCGAAAGAAAGAGATGAGAGCGAGGAGTTGTTGAGTGATCGACCCCATAGTTGCAGTCTACATGATGCGATAACTAAGATAAGTATTTTAAAGCAAAGAAATAGAAGAAGAGATGAATGAGTAATCTGATCTAGGAACATGTCAACTCGATTTGATCCCTACTCGAGACAACGACCTAGAGTGATCGATTCACTAAAAATGCGATTCAAGAAAGTAGTGACTAATTCGATCCAAGAAGAAGTTATGTCAATTTATGGCCTACCCAAGAGGTACGTCCTAGAGGGATTTAGGCATTGAAACGACGACCAAAGAGGAAGCTACCGAATTGAGAGTAGAGAAATGAAGGGATGATGGGTGCTCCATAGTCTAGGAACATTACAACTCGAGTCGGACCCTACGTTAGACAATGACCTAGACTAAGGCATTCACTAAGAATGAGATTAAAGAATGCAAGTGACTAATTTGATCCAAGAAGAAGTTATGCCGACTCATGCCTTACCCAAGAGGTACGACCTATAGGGATTTGGGCTTTGACATGGTGACCAAAGATGAAGCTACCAAAATGAGAGAAGATAAATGAAGGGTGATGGGATGTCCACAATAGAGTCACTTGCATTTGCTTATGTTGTTTGAACTCATTGAGATATGAAAACGATGGTAATCACACCACCTGTTTTGCATGGGAATGCCCACCCTCCTTCCCCCGCTCTAGCTCCCGTTCCCTAAGAATCTTTTGAGAATGCTCACCTATGTTTACAACAACACCAAGAAACGTTAGTAGAGATAGAACGAAGAAAAACTAATTAACTTACATTTTGAAGAGGAAAAGAGTTTGGAAATGAAAATACTTATTTGAAACAGTTTGTTAAGAAACTAACTTGAAAAAGTGTTGATATAGGTGTTAAACACACATGGTTGTAGAATAGTTTCCACAACTCTTTTAGAACTTTTACTTTGCTTCAATGAACCTTTTCATGTTACAAAAGTTTCTGCAAAATCCACAAGCCTGATTTAGGAAAGGAAAAATGTGGACACTAGAGATTATCTGAAACTTCAGCGAAGGAAAGCGATAAGAGCAAAGAGTTGTTGAGTGATCGACCCCATAGTTGGAGTCTACATGATACGATAATCAAGATAAGTATATTAAAACAAAGAATTGGAAGAATGGAAGAATGAATAATTCAATCTAAGAACATGTCAACTCGAGTTGGGCCCTACTCGAGAGAACAACCTAGAGTGAGGAATTAACTAGGAATGATATTAAAGAAAACAGTGACTAATTTGATCCAAGAAGAAGTTATGTCGATTTATGCCATACCCAAGAGGCACGACCTAAAGGGATTCATGCATTGACACGACAACCAAATAGGAAGCTACTGAAATTAGAGTAGAGAAAGTAATGGTTGATGGGCGCTCCACAGTAGAGTCACCTACATTCACTAACGATGTTGAAAACGATTGATGTATGAAAATGATGGTAATTGCAAGACTTGTTTTGCATTGGAATGCTCCTTCTTTCCTTCCCCTGCTCCTACTCCCAAAGAAGAGTTTGAGAACGCTCACCTATGTTTAGAACAACACCAAGAAACGTTGGCAGAGATAGAATGAAGAAGAGCTAATTAACTTACATTTTAAATATGAAAAAAGCTGGAAGACGAATATACTTATTTGAAATGGTTGCTAAGAAACTAACTTGCGAAAGAGAGTAAAGGTATTAGATATACATGGTTGTAGAATAATTGTCATAGTTGTCTTTGTTGACTAAATTGTCATTGATGCCAACAGGTGTGTGTTAGTGTGTTTTAGTGCCCCTTGAGGAGCCTCTAAGGGTTGAGTAAGTGTCAGTGTCTAAGGAGACCTTTTGATCTTGTCCAATCCCAAGTCTGAAGCCCTTGGAGCCCTTGGGACATTGCCAAAAGCCCTGTAGAGTGTTTAAATAACCCTAAGTGGGTCGAAAAAGTTGCAAGGGTCCAAATGACCCCTTCAGTGGTCATTTGCATGCTATTAAGGTCTTGGTACCCTAGGAGAAGTCCCTAAACCCACATTACATTAAACCTCTACTCTTCAGTTAAAATATTAAGACAATATTAATAATCTACTTAAACCCTTACCTTTTACTATGGAGTTGTATTGATAAAACAAACAAACAAAATATTAAATAGGAAAGAGTTTTTGAACACTTAAAAACCTACCCTAAACATCCATCTATAAAGATCAACCCTTCTAAATTTATTTTAAATTAAATACCAAAAAAAAAAACCCTAACCTCCCTTTATTCTTAATTAAAATTTACTTTGATTAAATATTAAATTAAAACTTTAATTAATAAAACATAAAGAAGAAGTCGGCTCCTTTAAATAATGGCTTTTAAAATTTTTATTTTATTAAATTTACCTAGGTCGGCTCCAGTATTTTCTTCATCAAACGAGTATAAATACACAATTGCCCATCATTTTAACAATGATCAATTAGCTAGCCTTCTGAGATTTTTCGGGTTTTAGGAGCAGTATTCTGAGGTTTTTACAGTGGCTAAGGAGGAGCAGTAAGTCTGAAGTTTTCGTAGGTTTGTGGCAGCAGAAGAAAGCAACGGACCTAAGTTTTTCTTTTTTAAGCAAGATCCAAGTTTTGCTGACCTTCTTGACTGAGTTTCTGGTATAAAAAAAAAGGGCTCTGAAATTGCGAGCTGTCTGAGGAAATCTCGTGGGTAATACAGACTGTAGCAGCAACTAAAGATGAAGCTGTAATCTCTGATATTTGTGGGTGAAAGGTTTGAACTCATGAACTAAGATTTCGTGGGAGCAGTAAGAGGTTATTTCGTAGGAGCAGTGGCAGTAGTAAGAGGTTCTTTTGCAACAGAGATTTCTTTTTCTCTTGAAAAGTTTCCTATCTGTTTTGAGGAGCCCAAAGTCCTATGTTAGCTAAACAATATTACAGTATACTTGACAGCAGTGTGAAGGAATCGATTTTGCACAAAATAACTCAGTCATCAAGCATCCGAATTTGTAAGTCTTGAAGCAGTCAAGTTGAAGTTTCGTTCAGTACCAAACAACAGAAGGAATTTGAAGGAGTTTATCACAGCCCTAGATTTGGAGAAGTCTACACAACCCAAGTGTGAGATATTGATATCCAGTAACAAAGCATGCTACAGGACTTATGTTGTTGATGATGGTGCAAGTATAGATGCACACAAACAGTCCCAGATCAAATTGCAGACCTACAGAGATAGTTCTGGTTTGAAGTATTTCACAGCCACAGTTTAATTTCATTATCTACAGTTCTAGTCATCTACAGAAGAGACATATTCAGTGATGATGACATGATGTACCAGGTATGTTTAATATTGTGTATTATAACTATTGTGATACTGTATGCATGATGTGAATGATGATGCTACCCTATACACCATATACACTGTAATGGTATGATGATGAATGCCCTAGGATGATGACTGGAATACACAGTCAAGACAGAAATTGATGTACTGTGATGAAGAGATGATTGCTTTCTTGAAGTGTGTTGACAGTCCAAGATTGAAGTATTGACAGTGATTGACAAAGTATGAAGTTTGTGCAAGTTTCATGATGACAGTCCAAGTCTGTGTTAATGTTGAATTGTGGTGAACTTGACAAGTGATAAAATGCTCACAGTAACATGATTTGATAGTGTTGATATGGAGTTATATGTTTCCTGAGATATGCTTGATGATGCTTACACATTCTCAGTGATAAATACAGTACTGTCCAAGGTTATGGCAGTAAAAGAACTTGTTGGTATATAGGGATGATTTGACAGTGAGCAGTATGCACAAGCAGATTCAGAGATTGGTACGTGACAGATCTACAGGTTGTGCAGTGTGGTACAGAGTGTGTCAGTGATAAGGCTGACTTGGCAGTAAACAGTGAACAGAGGTTATTAGCAGCAGGAAGTTCTACACATAGAACAGATCTATTGAAGGAACAAGCAAGTAACCAGTAGTGTTGATGAGCAGCTTGATTAGCAGCTTTTATGTTTGATATGACAGTGTGGGCAGAAAGATGATGTGACAGTATTAACTACAGGGATGATTTGACAGTGACTAGAGTGCAGAGATTGTCAGCAGCAGCGTTTGGTGTGTGACAGGTCCATAGGTTCGGCAATATTTTTCTTATCAGGGTGGCAGGACGGGGCAAGGAAAGGAGGTCGTAGCCTCCTTCCGGTGGAAGCCGAAAAACTAGGGAGTGGTAGCTTCCTTCACATCGCAGCCTGTAAATCAGGGGGTCGTAGCCTCCTTCAAGTTGAAGCTGGAAAATTGAAGTCTATATAATAAGGGAGCTGTTCCTATCATCCAGTTATTTCTGGACAACTATTATTAAAAAGGCTTCCGTGGTTTTACCCCCAGAACTTGGGTTTCCACGTTAAAAACTGTTGTATACTGTGCATCTTGCTGTCTTTATACATATTGATGTTGTGCTGTGATTGGTGATCAGCAACCTGCTTTTGATTAAAGTTTTAAATTGTACAAATACTGATTCACCCCCCTCTCAGTATTTCAACAGTCTTAGAAGTTTTACTTTTCCTCAATGAACCTGCACATGTTGAAAAAGTTTCTCGCGAAACCACAAGTCTTCAGTACAAAAGGAAACAGGAGGACACTGGAGATGAATTGAAATTTCAGCGAGGGAAAGAGATGAGAGAGATGAGTTGTTCAACGATCAACCCCATAGTTGTAGTCTACAAGATGCGATAACTAAGATTAGTATTTTAAAGCAAAGAACTAGAAGAAGTGAAGGATGAGTAATTCGATTTAGGAACATGTCATCTCGAGTCGAGCCCTATTCGAGAGAACGACCTAGAGTGAGGAATTACCTAGGAAAGAAAGCAGCGACTAATTCAATCCAAGAAGAAGTTATGTCGACTAATGGCCTACCCAAGAGGTACAACCTAAAGGGATTCGGGCATACACACAAAGACCAAAGAGGAAGCTACCGAAATGAGAGTAGAGACAGTAAAGGGTTGATGGGTGCTCCACAGTAGCGTCAAGTACATTTGCTAACGATGTTGGAACCGATTGAGGTATGAAAATGATGGTAATCGCAAGACCTGTTTTGCACGGGAATGCTCTTTTTCTCCTTCCCCCGCTGTTGCTTGCAAAGAAGACTTTGAGAACGCTAATCTGTGTTATAACAACACCAAGAAACGGTAGCAGAGATAGAACGAAGAAGAGCTAATTAACTTACATTTTAAAGATGAAAAGAGTTAGAAGACGTACATACTTATTTCAAATAGTTCCTAAGAAAGTAACTTGAAAAAGTGTTGATAGGTATTAGACATACATTGTTGTAGAATAGTTACCACAACTCTTTTAAAAGTTTTACTTTTCTTCAATGAACTTACAGATGTTGCAAAAGTTTCTCGAAAAAACTAAAGGCTTGATTTAGGAAAGGGAAAAGTGGACACTAAAGATGATCTGAAATTTGAGTGAAAGAAAGAGATGAGAGTGAGGCGTTGTTGACTGATCGACCCCATAGCTGCAGTCTACAAGATGCGATAACTAAGATAAGTATTTTAAAGCAAAGAAATGGAATAAGAGATGAATGGGTAATTCGATCTAGGAACATGTCAACTCGAGTCGGGTCCTACTCGAGACAATGACCTAGAGTGAGCCATTCACTAGGAATGCATCGTGATTAATTCGATCCAAGAAGAAGTTATGTCGATTGATTCCCTACCCAAGAGGTACGTCCTAGAGGGATTCGGGCATTGACACGATGACCAAAGAGGAAGCTACCGAAATGAGAGTAGATAATGTAAGGGTTGATGGGCGCTCCACAATCTAGGAACATGTCAACTCGAGTCAGGCCCTACTCTAAACAACGACCTAGATTGAAGCATTCACTCAGAATGAGATTAAGGAAAGCAAGTGACTAATTCGATACAAGAAGAAGTTATGTCGACTCATGCCCTATCCAAGAGGTACGACCTAGAGGGATTCAGACATTGACATGGTGACCAAAGAGGAAGCTACCGAAATGAGAGAAGAGAAAGTAAGGGGCTGCGAGCTCCACAATAGAGTCACCTACATTTGCTAATGATGTTTGAACTCATTGATGTATGAAAACGATGGTAATCACAACACCTATTTTGCATGGGAATGCCCCCCCTCCCATTCCCTTGCTCCAGCTCCCGCTCTCTAAGAACCCTTTGAGAACGCTCTCTTGTGTTTACCACAACACGAAGAAACGTTAGCGGAGAAAGAAAAAAGAAGAGCTAATTAACTTACATTTTGAAGAGAAAAAGAGTTCGGAGACATAAATAATTATTTGAACCAGTTTGCGAAGAACTTAAATTGAAAACGTGTTGATGTACGTGTTAAACATACAAGGTTCTAGAATAGTTGCCACAGCTCTCTTAGACGTTTTACTTTGCTTCAATGAACCTACACATGTTAGAAAACTTTCTCGAAAAACCACAAGCCTGATTTAGGAAAGGAAAAAGGTGGACACTGGAGATGATCTAAAATTTCAGCGAAGGAAAGCGATCAGAGCCAAGAGTTGTTGAGTGATCGAACCCATAGTTGCAGTCTACAGGATGCGATAATCAAGATAAGTATATTAAAGCAAAGAAATGGAAGAATGAGAGAATGAGTGATTTGATCTAGGAACATGTCAACTCGAGTCGGGCCCTACTAGAGAGAACAACCTAGATTGAGGAATTACCTAGAAATGAGATTAAAGAAAGCAGTGACTAATTCGATCAAAGAAGAAGTAATGTCGACTTATGCCCTACCTAAGAGGTATGACCTAAAGGTATTTGGGCATTCACACGACGACCAAAGAGGAAGCTACTGAAATGAGAGTAGAGAAAGTAAGGGTTGATGGGCCCTCCACAGTAACATCACCTGCATTTCCTAACGATTTTGGAACTGATTGAGGTATGAAAATGATGGTAATCGCATTACCTGTTTTGCATGGGAATGCTCCTTCTCCCCTTCTCCTGTTGCCGTTCCCAAAGAAGACTTTGAGAAAGCTAACCTATGTTTACAACAACACCAAGAAACTTTAGCAGAGATAGAACGAAGAAGAGCTAATTGACTAACATTTTGAAGATGAGGGAAGTTAGAAGATGAACATACTTATTTTAAACAGTTGCTAAGAAAGTATCTTGAAAAAGTGTTGATAGGTATTAGACATACATGGTTGTAGAATAGTTACCACAACTCTCTTAGAAGTTTTACTCTTCTTCAATGAACCTGCACATGCTGCAAAAGTTTGTCGAAAAACCGCAAGCCTGATTTAGGAAAGATAAAAGGTGGACACTAAAGATGATTTGAAATTTCAGCGAAAGAAATAGATGAGAGCGAGGCGTTGTTGACTGATCAACCCCATAGCTGCAGTCTACAGGATGCGATAACTAAGATCTAATTCGATCTAGGAACATGTTAAATCGAGTCGGTCCCTACTCGAGACAACGTTATAGAGTGAGTCATTCACTAGAAATGCATCGTACCTAACTTGATCCAAGAAGAAGTTATGCCGACTGATGCCCTACCTAAGAGGTAAGTCCTAGAGGGATTCAGGTATTGGCACGACGACCAAAGAGGAAGCTACTGAAATGAGAGTAGAGAAAGTAAGGGTTGATGGGCGCTCTACAGTCTAGGAATATGTCAACTTGAGTCGGGCCCTACTTTAAACAACGACCTAGACTGAGGCATTCACTCGGAATTTGATTAAAGTAAGCAAGTGACTAAGTCGATACAAGAAGAAGTTATGTCGACTCATGCCCTACCTAAGGGGTACGACCTAGAGGGATTCAGACATTGATATGGCGACCAAAGAGGAAGTTGCCGAAATGAGAGAAGATAAAGTAAGGGTTGATGGGAGCTCCACAGTAGAGTCAACTGCATTTGCTAATGATGTTGGTACCCATGGAGGTATGAAAACAAAGGTAATCGAAACACTCGTTTTCGATGGGAATACTACTCCTCCCATTTCCCAGCTCCAGCTCTTGCTCCTTAAGAACCCTTTTAGAACGCTCACCTGTGTTTACAACAACACCAAGAAACGTTAGCAAAGATAGGACAAAGAAAAGTTAATTAACTTGCACATGTTTGTAGAATAGTTGCCACAACTCTCTTAGAAGTTTTACTTTGTTTCAATGAACCTGCACATGTTACAAAAGTTTCTCGAAAATCCACAAGCCTGATTTAGGAAAGTAAGAATGTGGACACTGGAGATTATCTCAAATTTCAGCAAAAGAAAGCGATCAGAGCGAAGAATTGTTGAGTGATCGAACCCATAGCTGCAGTCTACAGGATGCGATAATCAAGGTAAGTATATTAAAACAAAGAAATGGAAGAATGGAAGAATGAGTAATTCGATCTAGGAACATGTCAACTCGAGTCGGGCCCTACTCAATAGAACGACCTAGAATGAGGAATTAACTGGGAATGATATTAAAGAAAGTAGTGACTAATTTGATCCAAGAAGAAGTTATGTTGACTTCTGCCATACACACGAGGTACGACTTATAGGGATTCAGCCATTGACACAACGACCAAAAAGGAAGCTACCGAAATGAGAGTAGAAAAAGTAAGGTTTGATGGGCGCTCCACAGTAGAGTCACGTACATTTGCTATCGATGTTGAAACCGATTGACGTATGAAAATGATGGTAATCGCAAGACTTGTTTTATATTGGAATGCTCCCTCTCTCCATCCCTTGCTCCCACTCCCAAAGAAGACTTTAAGAACGCTCACCTATGTTTACAACAACACCAAGAAACGTTAGTAGAGATAGAATGAAGAAGAGCTAATAACTTACATTTTGAAGATGAAAAAAGTTGGACGACGAATATACTTATTTGAAAAGGTTGCTAAGAAATTAACATGCTAAAGAGAGTAAAGGTATTAGATATACATGGTTGTAGAATAATTGTCATAGTTGTCTTAGAAGTTTAACTTTTCCTCAAAGAACCTGCACATGTTGCAAAAGTTTCTCGCGAAACCACAAGTCTTCACTAGCAATTGAAAAAGGAGGACACTCGAGATGATAATAAATTTCAGCGAAGGAAAGAGACACGAGAGATGAGTTGTTGAGTGATTGACTCCATAGCTGCAGTCTACGGGATGCGATAACTAAGATAAGTATTTTAAGGCAAAGAAATGGAAGAAGGAAAGAAAGAGTAATTCGATTTAGTAACATGTCATCTCGAGTCGGGCCCTACTCGAGAGAACGACTTAGAGTGGGGAATTCACTTGGAATGCAATTAAAGAAAGCAGTGAATAATTCGAAACAAGAAAAAGTTATGTCGACTTACGGCCTACCCAAGAGGTACAACCTAGAGGGATTCTAGCATTGAGACAGTGACCAAAAAGGAAGCTACCGAAATGAGAGTAGAGCAAGTAAGGGTTGATGGGCGCTCCACAGTAGAGTCGCCTACATTTGCTAACGATGTTGGAATCGATTGAGGTATGAAAATGATGGTAATCGCAAAACCTGTTTTGCATGGAAATGTTCCCTCTCGCCTTTCCTGGATCTCGTTCCCGAATAAGACTTTGAGAACGCTCACTTGTGTTTGCAACAATACCAATAAACGTTAGCAGAGATAGAACGAAGAAGAGCTAATTAACTTACACTTTGAAGAGAAAAAGAGTTCAGAGACAAATAATTATTTGAAATAGTTTTCTAAGAAACTAACTTGAAAAAGTGTTGATATACATGTTAAACATACATGGTTGTAGAATAGTTGCCACAACTCTCTGAGAGGTTTTACTTTGCTTACATGAACCTGCACATGTTACAAAAGTTTTTGGAAAAACCACAAGCCTGATTTAGGAAAAGAAAAAGGTGGACACCGGAGATGATTTGAAATTTCAGTGAAGGAAAGCGATTAGAGCGAAGAGTTGTTGAGTGATCGACCCCATAGATGCAGTCTTCAGGATGCGATAATCAAGATAAGTATATTAAAACAAAGAAATGGAATAATGGAAGAACAAGTAATTCAATATAGGAACATGTCAACTCGAGTCGGGCCCTACTCGAGAGACCGACCTAGAGTGAGGAATTACTTAGGAATGAGATTAAAGAAAGTAGTGACTAATTCGATCCAAGAAGTTATGTTGACTTATGCCCTACCCAAGAGGTATGACCTAAAGGTATTCGGGCTTTCACACTACGACCAAAGAGGAAGCTACCGAAATGAGAGTAGAGAAAGTAAGGGTTGATGGGCGTTCCATAGTAGCGTCACCTACATTTGCTAACGATGTTGGAACTGAGTGAGGTATGACAATGATGGTAATCGCAAGACCTGTTTTGCATGGGAATGCTTCTTCTCCCCTTCCCTCGCTGCCGCTTCGAAAGAAAATTTTGAGAACGCTAACTTGTGTTTACAACAACACCAAGAAACGTTAGTAGAGATAGCAGGGATGATTTTAAGGAACCATACTTATTTAAAAGTGTATTCAATAGGTGAGCCCCACTCCCAAAATGGATCCAAAGCCTTTGGCATCTTGTATATGGAGTTATTATGGACAAAATGAAGCTTGAATCTTGATACTTTGAAGTTTGAACCTAAGGCAAGAAAAAAAACGTTTTTTAGCATATGTGATTAATGAAAATGTAAAAGTTTAAAACACAAGAAGAATTCCAAAAAATATTGAGCATTCAACCATTAATTTGATGAGGAAAAATACATAGACATTTTTATGAAGATTTATAAGGAATCTAGGGCAACATAAAAAATGCCAAAACGTTTTTTGGCATGCAAGCAACAAAAAAATACATAACAGTTGAAAAAAAAATGCTTAAAACCCTATAAAAATCGTTTTTGAAGATAGAGAATTACATGGCAAAGTAAATCAACAAAAATCCCTCTTGGAAAAGTGAGAAATGATGGGCAAATTTTTTACTTACCTTCAGCTGTGATAATTGTGGAAAAAACCCCAAATGGCAAGATCAAATCTTCAATTTGATGCTTGATGGCAAAGAAAATGTTGCCTAAATTTGTTGTTGGTCTCTTGAAACTCTCTTCACTTGCCCTCTCAGACTCTTAGCTCACCTCCTAGTGGACTTTTTGACTCAAAATGAGAAAAAAAAAAGAAAAAAACCGACTTAAAGATGACTTTTTCCGGCCCTGTCCATGCGCGGCGATTTTTTCCATCGACTCGCGATTTCTCGGAAAAAATCGGAGGCGATTTTTTCGGCGATTTTTTAGGTAAAAATCGACGCGGCGAAAAAATCACGATTTCTTGGAAATCGACCGATTTATCGCCGATGTTGGTAACACTGTCCCAAACATCATTCTAGTATCCTTTCATCATAACATCTTCCATGAGTTTGTTTTGTCAGGTCATCAACATATCCTAGTATTTTGCATTCAACCTTGAAGGTTGGAACCCACTTTACTCTTGGTAAAGTTTTGATCCATCAGGAAGCTGTCCATCATGTCGTACCATGTCGAACTCAGAGATCTTCTGTAGTCACTCCCCCTGAAGTGGAGTACCCTCTTTCCTCTTCATTCTGTACAGGTGGTTCTGTGCTTGATATATACTTCTAGTGGGTCTAGTCAATAGAGTATGTCATGTCATAGTCTATTCTTTCTAAGGCAAACCACGAACCTTGCTTTGTACACTTGTTTTGGTAGATCCATATGGAAGATACTACGGACTTCCCTTCAGGTCTCGAAACCATATCATAGACATCATCCCCATGATCGATTGTTACTCTTTGATCATGACTTCTTTCATAGCTAGAAAGGTTTGCATCAATGATGTCACCCAACTGTGTTACACAACTAGAGTGTGTCCGAGGTTTCTTACTTTGGTTTGGAAGTCTCGCCATTCTTTTCTTCATCTTGAGTTATCTCTTGTACCCATGGTGGTCTTCATCCTTCGAGGTATCTACTGCTTTCTGAAGCTCTCTCTTCCGTCATGGTGTCTCTGACCCTGGGAGCTTCAGATTCGTGTTTATTGGAGTGAATCTTGAATTGTTATCATTTGTTCTTCGGAACAAGTCTCATCCTTCTTTTCTTGTAGGCGGTTGTACAAGACCTTTCCTATCAGTGAAATGCACTAGTTGGATGGTTAGAACCATTTCATAGAACATATGCATAATGACACATCATTCAACTGTTTAGCCAATACAACATTCATCCATATCTCATAGAAACTTTCTAGATGACATCATTGAGATTGTGCACTAATCCAATATGTCAGCAAGGAGGTTTCAGTCTAGATAAGTAGCAATGGAGAGGTGTATAGCACCATGAGCTACTTACTCATCACATGCATACTGTCATTAATGAAAACATTCTATCATGCATAATACATTAACTGAATATAAAACAATATCATGAAATGACAATTGAATACTTATCTTCTATTTGTTTTGTGGGTAGACTCCTTCTTGATCCTTCTGCTTCATCGTCTTCTTCATTCATGACATCATCATTTCTTATCCAAATGATAAGATGGATAAGAGGTTCTTCAAGAATTGGGTTCTTCATATTTCTCATCGCTTGAGAGATCTTCTTTGAATCGTGAGTGCTTGATCTTTAGTTGCTCCAATCTTCTCTTCTCTTATTATGAGTCAACTTTCTTCTTGTGTAAGGCTTTAGCCTCATTTCCCTTTGGAAATGGAACCTCTCCACTTATGTAGGTGTCCAATTCATTTTTCTTCAAGAACCAGTAAAATCCTATGCTTCCATGCTTGGAAGTTTTCAGCTTCACCAAACTTGTCATCAAGCTGAGGTGCTAGGTCATTTTGAAATAAGAACCTCAAATGCAAATGGCAAAAGATTAGATTTTACCGGTTTGAGATGTTCGTCCTAGTTCCGGATCTAGTTGATCTAGGGTTTGTCAGAGAAACCCTAATTTTTAAAACTTGGAATCTCTCAGATCTGATTGGATAGAAAGATGTGCCTCCTAAAGGCGAGCTGAGTAGCATATTCATTTTCCCAAAACTGTGATCAGAATTGCAAAATATCTGATGCCCTAGTTTTCTTCAGTTTCTTCTACAAAATGCCTGATATTGTTTCTATGGTATCTCCGAACTTACTGCTCCTCTGTGTCTGAAATTTCTTACTGAGGTAGCCTCGCATGTCCTCTTTCCAACACCGTAGGTTAGAACAGAATTGGTTTTACCAATTGGAACTTATGCGCGTTTTCCCAAGGTGTCTCATTTTAGGACTGTTCAGAAGAGCGAACTTGTACAGACTGCCACGTGTAACTTTTTCATCTTAGGGGTCTGAAATTTGTATCACAAAAAATAGTCTGTGCCCTTTCTGGATCATCTTGTGAAATTTCATTTGGACCTTCGTAGCTCGAGAT